>JAUTBZ010156190.1:0-11307 GCA_032361785.1 Lepetodrilus galriftensis
TTTCCCTACCGCCTACATGCAATATGAAACCAAAAATTTTGTAAACCAACTAATAAAAAATAAATGGCCTTATTAATGAAAATGAAAATTGTTAAACTAGTTTTACTTGACAAACTATCTATTTTTATTTTCAAATATTGACAGTACTATTTGTAGATACCAGAGATATGTGGTGTGTGTATATGAATAGGAACGCAATATTGCTATTTTTACAATGACTATGATGATGGTGACGATTATTGCAAAACTAATTGTAATGATTATGATGATGATGGCAATAATTATGATGATGATTATGGTTATTCCAAAGATGATGATAATTTTGATGATGTCAATGACTATGATGATGAAGATGATGGCAATGATGATGATTAATGATTATGATAATAATAATTAGTATTTTGATGATGATGATCATCATCATGATCATGATAACTGATGATAAGCAATGATGGTAGTGATAAGGATGTTGATGTTAATGACAATCGCAACTATGAGACAGTGCTGGAGATAACATTGTATTTTGATGACAATTGCGATGATTGCTGCAATAACACCTCACTGGTTTTTCTGTTGGGCAGGACGAGATCCTAGCGCTGTCGGAGAAGCTGATCCTGAAGCTGGAGGACCTGGTGACGCTGGTGGCGGAGGACGTCCCGTGGAAGACCGGGATCCTGGCCTTCTGTCAGGACGACATTCGGCAGGACAGCAAGAACAACGATGACTTGGTGCAATCCTTCCGCAGCAACAACTGTGGCCTGTACTTCAACGACATCCTGAAGGAGAGGGAGCTCATTGGTGGGTCACCGTTACATGTACACAAGCGCATGCACACACACACGTGCACACACACACGCGCACACACACACACACACATACACATACACACACACAAGAGAGAACACATCAGAACTTTTATTCACTCAGTCTGAGTTAACAATCGCAGACAGGGATTTGATAGGAAGTTTTACGTTTCATAGAATGCAGCACAATAGTACAGAATACACTGAGATTTTTCAATATACCCCGGTACATATCATGTTCTTGCTCCTAAAAACAGAAGGTAAATTGGGTCGTTGGATCCGTAAACCAGGGAATCAAATAGCTATGGGCTTTATAGACACAGAAAGACACATTATGTTTACTAATAGTAAATGACTGTCGTTGCAGGTCAAGTGGACAAGGCCAGTGATGTGCAGCAGGTGGTCATCATGGGCTACCCCCAGTACTGCCGCTACCGCACCATCCTCAAGCGGCTGGAGACCGTGGCCGACCACTGGCTGCGGAATGCCGTCGTCAGCGCCATCGGCGGATTCTCCATACGCTCGCGGAACTGCCGCATCATGTTCTGCCGCGAGACCTTCTACCACCCTGAGCTGGAGGACTTTGAGCTGCGGATGGACCACCTAGGTAGGAATTGCTTGATGTTAGTGGTGGTGTGATGGTGGGAGTGGTTGTGGTGGTTCATGGTGATGTGGTTGTGGTGCTGGTTATCACAGGCCCAATCCAAAATCTGAATAAATTTGTGTCCAAAGGGTCCAATTTGAAAGCTGAAGAAAAATGTATTTTTGTTAGTAATTTTATTAGATTAATTCAGACTATTTTTCCGAAGGTATAATTTATCTCTTTTTATTATTATTTAATTTATAGAATAATTTGTATTTGTTTGAATATATATCAGCTTGGAGCTGATAATTATGTAGTTGGCCCAGAAGGAAAAAGATCAAAGGGAGATAATCCAATTTCAAAATAGCTTCTTCAAGCAGACATTTATTATTTAGTACCATGAGCATGTGGACAGCATGGAATATTATTATTACTATTATTATTATTATTATTATTATTATTCAGCTCCTAATCTGAAGGGCAGACCTCGAAAGAAGAAGAATTTGAAGCGTGAATGTTCTCAAGACTCTGACAGCTACGAGGATGGTTCAGATACGTCGTCGCTTGCTTCCGTGTCACAAACATCCCTGTCCACATCGTCATCATCATCCAGGGTAGGTCACAAAGGTTGCAAGGTCAAAAGCCAATAATGTTGTAAAAGATGTATAATTTGCCATTGAATGTAACATGGTTTTGTGATATCTTGTAGCATGATATTGTCAGTTTTTCAAAGATCAAGTTTTCAGATAATTTTCAATTTATTAAAAATCTTGCTGCTTTCTGCATGTGGATGATATATTTGGTGACCTTGACATTTTAGCCTCGACGGAAATCCACCCAGAATGGTTTCAGCTGGGACAAAGGTGGCGGCCGCGCTTCCAAAGACGAACATCTGTTTATGATCAACCTGCACAAGTTCATGAAGCAGCGGCAGACACCCATCGATAGGATTCCATCACTGGGATTCAAACAGAGTAAGTGAGGCCACTTGGCGAACGCACATCCATTGTGCTAATGTCAAGCAAAAGGGATCGAAATTAACTCTAGCTCGGGTCATTTCTCCCAATGCTAAAGATATCCTAAGGACTAGTAGAAATTCATAAAATTGTTATTTGTATCACTATTCGAGCTAGTAAGTTTTAAAGTTAGTTTCTATCGTTGAAGCAGTAGGTAGGTATTAACTGCTCTTTGATAGTTTCCTGTCTTTCAGATTAAAATACTGACCCTTGTCAATCCCACATCTCTGGGGTTCAAGACAAGATTTTAATTTAAATTGTGTTTATGAGATTGTCTGGACACAAGTTACAATGTAGAGCGAACAAAAACAAGACATTTTTTCTGTTACCATATAATTTGCGCTACATATGAAAGATTCTTGCTGCAACGTAAAACAATAAAACAACAATAACTTACCATATTAACCAAGTAGATGCTTTGGAATTTTTAATCGCAAACGGGTGAAAGATTCCCGCAGCGACGTTAAACTCCATATTCACTCACTCACTTTGGAATTTTAATTCCTCACCGGCGATTTGAAGATGTACTCATTTTAATTTCTGGTTAATATTTATCTGTTAATTTTAATGTTATTTGTTCATTTTTATTTCCAGTTGATCTATTCTACTTCTACTCATTGGCAAAGAAAGTCGGCGGCTATGAAGCAGTAAGTACAGTAATAGTAGTATTACTAAGGCTGGTAGTGTGGGGGAGTGTGGTAGCGGCAGGTGGGGGAGTGTGGTAGCGGCAGGTGGTAGTGTGGGGGAGTGTGGTAGTACAGTGGTAGAATGTTGGAGTTTGGTACCCAAGGCCTCATGTTCAAATCGACTCCTGGGAGCCCAGCATCAATGTTTACAATAGTTACCTTTCTGATGCAGCAATTAGGATGGGCTGTCTGTATCGTGGAAATGCAGTTATCATCCTTGGTTTGTCAGTACCAGCTAGTACTCACAGATTTAATGCAACATTCAGAGCTACAGATGTTGCAGGTTTCTTCCTGCCCTAAAACTGACAAGTCACGATATTAGTGAAAGATTCGAGAAAGCGACTAAGCACCAATTTAAAAATAAATAATAATAATATTCCGTTGTTTGTCAGTACCAGCTGGGACTCACCGATTTACTACAACATTCAGAGCTACATATGTTGCTGGTTTCCTCCTGTCCTTAACTGACAAGTGAAAGAACCTTTAAAGCGACTCAAGCCCCAATTTAAAAAATAATATTAAAATAAAATAAAATATTCAGATTGGATGATAATTCAGAGGCAATAACATTCTCAGCTCCATAGGAAGTATACTGGTAGTTTTCATCATGGTGTATTTCATTGTGTATTTTAGATCACAGAGAAGAAGATGTGGAAGCACCTGTACGACAAGCTCGGAGGACATCCAGGCAGTACCAGTGCTGCCACCTGTACGCGGCGACACTACGAGAGGTATGCCGGAACTATCCTCTCGCACGCACTACGCATATAGAATTTAAATGATATTCATGAGCATGAAGTTACCAGACAGGGTATGATCGTTTCTCGAAGCTCTCATATCCACTGTCCGAAGTCCCAGGATGCGACACTTCGTTGGATTTATATTCATTTTAAAGTATCTTTAAATACAACCTTTTGTAAAAAATACTTAGTTTTTTATTACACAAATGGTGTCGCTTCAGTAGCCAATAGTTATTTGCCATTGATAAGTTGACACATGTCTTATAATAGCAATAAACAGGACCACCACTGAAAAGTCCTAGGACTTTACTAATGCATTCACTTCAGTCTTGTTCATATAAGGGGAGATAACTTGTCCATGGTGATGTTTGATTGTGAATGAATGTTAAACTGACTGATTTTTTTTGTAATTTCAGACTTCTGCTCGCATTTGAACGTCATGAGAAAGGGGACGAGCAGAGAAATAGAGCCAGGTCAAAGGCAAAAGCCATAATAGCCAATCAGAACAAAGGTCAAGATAAGAACAAAGTCAAGGCCAAATCTGATCTACAGGAAAAGAATGATTTATTGGTATGACTTTATCTATAAGCATTTGAATTCTTAACAGGGTCACAATTATGAAATATTTTGAGTAAGATTTCATTGTCAAGCTCAAATTTTATTTGAGTATTTGTGAACAAAACTTTGAGTTGAAGATAAAATCAAAAAGAACATTTCGTAATCGCAGGGCCAGCTCAGTAAATTTAATAATATAATGTGTTAGAGTTCCAAAATCTTAGGTTCTATTTAAAAGATTGTAATTTTTCATTCCAATAGGTTCAAGCCATAGACGTATCTATTGAGGAGAAAGTACGAAAATGGAATGAATTCCGCAAACAGAAGTCTATTGAACGTAAAGAGGATCAACCACAGGTAGTTGGTGCTAACAGGTTTTCTGCAACATTTAGCGCTACACATGTTGCAGGTTTCCTCCTGCTCTAAACTGAAAAGCTGGGATATTAGTGAAAGAATCTTGAAGCTGAAGCCAGCTCTAAAACCCAATTTTGTAAAATAATGAAAAATTTCATTTTAATTCTTATTATAAGTGTTGTAAGTGTTGTATCTCGGGGTAAGAATAATATATTGGGAGAAAATAAAAAAAAATTCTAGTTTATTCAGAAGTTATATATGCTGTTGATGCGGACAACAAGTTAACTGCTGAATCAGATGAATAATATAAGCAGGGATGTAAAGATATGTGATTGTTTGATGTCTTCTGCAATACTTCCTTTAAAAAAACATAACACTTATGTTGTTTCAGAATATCGAAAGGTATTTTATGCAATTTGAGATGATTCCTCTAAATATTTCTCTGCTCTTTTGAGATGCTCCTTCTAAATGTTTTTCTCTCTGCTGTTTTGAGATGCTCCCTCTAAATTTTTATCTGCAGTTTTGAGATGGCCCCTCTAAATATTTATCTTCTATCTTTTGATGGTCCCTCTCAATATGTTTATATCTGATTTTAGATATTCCCTCTAAATACATCGTCGCAAATGGGTAAAAGATTCCCGCAGCAACATTAAACTCCATATTCACTCCCTCACTCACTCTAAATACATTTATCTACTGTCTTTAGATATTCCCTCTAAATATTTATCTTCTGATTTTAGAAGGTCATTCCATCCACTGTTTTGAGATGGTCCCTCACGTAGTTTCTATATTCCAGGTGAAGAGAGGACTATCCAGGCAAACAGTCAAAAAGATGCTAGATAAAGTTTCATCCAGAGACAACGTCACTCGGGAACTCAAAACCGAGCCTCGGAGGGAACTGAAAGTGCAGATTCCCAAACTGATCAGTATGGACAATAACAATCAAGTCAAGATCGAACCGAAACCGCCACAAATTCTTCCGCCTGTTCCGCCTGTTCCGCAGCAGAAAAACAAGCTGGAAGTTCCATCGACAAAACAGCGCACGCGGCCGAGCATCCTGTCACCGTTGGTGCAGCGTCGCGTTCAGAACCACGTGAATACCTCCCAGTCACAGCTGCAGGTACCACAGAACTCTCAGTTGACCTCCCAGAATGCAGTGGTGGTGTCGCATCCCGACACGACATCATTGACCTCCCAGCTCCAGCCTCTTTCCTGCTCTGTGATCTCCACTCACGGACTATACTATGCAAGTAACCTCCCTTTGTCTGCTTCGCATTTCATCGCACATCCGCCACCGCCATCGTTACCGTCGGTCAACATCGCCGCCAGTGATAACAAAAGTCAGATAAATTTCCCAAAATCATCCTTGTTCGTCACCACTACCACAACCAACAACAACAACAACAACAACAGCCTGTCACAACATCGAGTCAACGAAAGTTCCATTCCAAGTTCGCGTCCCTCTGTGATAAAACACACCCCGAAACCAGAGGGCAGCACATCATCATCATCATCGTCATCGAAGCACTCGGGACATCAGGGCTTGCAGTCCCACGCGTCCTTCGGTTCAAAGCCAGTAAACAGCGTCCCGGCCCACGCCCATGCCCACGCCCATGCCCACGCCCATGCTCACGCTCATGCCCATCACCTCAAGCGGCCGTACCCGTATTCCCAGTTGCCCCACGTCTTGCCCACCGCATCCAGCAAGGTACGGGACGAGCTCCGCTCCCACGTTAACCCCGTGCTGGCCAGCGACCCGTTCTTCAGCAGCGTGAAGCGACTGCGACCCGACCCGTCGCCGAGTCCCCAGCCCATCCTGGCATCCGCGTTCCTCGGAAAGGGAGACAACTCTCATGAGCAGGACCAGCCGGTCGACTTCAGTATGAAGACCTTGCTGCACAAGGAGTCGGCGGAACAGAAGAGTCACGTGTCGGCGGAACAGAAGAGTCACATGTACCAGAGGAAGACTGTGTCCAGTCCCAAAACTTTCAAGTGCGCGTTGTTCCCGCAAGAGTTTCCTACCTCCGCGGCCAGGACCGCTGACAAGGACATTGACCGGTTTGTGTCGAGGTCAGACATTAGAGTGCCGTCGCTGACTGGTTCCAGTCCGCTGTCATACCCCAGGGCTCAGGAAAATGTGTCACCGTCCAATGGAGCTCGATCTGCAAACAACACGCCATTCAACAACAACAAAGTAAGTCTTCTGACTTGTAGTTCATCAATTCTTTGAAGTTGAACAGACCTTATATGTCACAATACTGAGATCTTATCAATTCCGAGATCTGAACATCTCACATATTTTGTCAATTCCGAGATTTTTACATATTTCACCTCTGAGATCTTATTTATTCCGAGATCTGGCCGCTAGATTACTCACATAATTTTAGTGCATGAAATCATCCTCAAAATGTTTCATAATCTCGGGACCTGAATATCATACATTTATTCAATTTAGATATATGTACGTATTTCACGCCTGAGATCTTAACAATTCCAAGATCTGAACATCTCGCACACATATTTCACATTTCACGTATCTCGTCTCACACGTCTCGTCTCGTGTTTCAGATCTCCTCCAAGGCGCTGACAATTCCAGCGTCGTTCCTTGATGCCACGAGTCCTTCCTCCAGCCTCCACCCGGCGTTCCCCGCCCCGTACCTGCCCCCTGCCCCCCAGGTCTCGCCTCCCACCGTGGTGCCGTCCCCCGTGCACCTCCAGCAGCTGTACGCCTCCCAGTACGCCTCGCAATACGCCTCGCAGTACGCCAACCTGCAAATGGCCGCCTACGAGGACCTGGTGAGACAGCAGGTGTTCTCGTCTCAAGTGGGGAGCGCCACGGCATCGGCCACCACGCCCATTCTCATCTCGCCCTCGCAGCTCTACCAGAACATTTACCAGGATCCGCAGAAATACAGTGCCTCGAAATGAACCAACAGACACTACATGTGCTCTTGAAATGAACCAACAGACACTACACATGCTCTCGAAGTGAACCAACAGACACTACTACATGTGCTCTTGAAGTGAACCAATAGACACTACACATGCTCTTGAAATGAACCAACAGACACTACACGTGCTCTCGTCGGCCATTTTTTCTTTCTTTTTTTTTTTCTCGTGTTTTGTTTGTTGTTATGGTTGTTTGAATGTACCACACTCGCCCGAGATCTGGGGAAAACATTTCATCTCATTTGTTAGTTTTGATAGTGCATACCTATGTTTATAAGGGTTTATCATAATTTAGTTTAGTGATGGAAAGACGATGTGAGATGTTCAAGAGACACAGAGTGTCAGAGAGATAAAAACAACTTTAAGAGAGTGAGATATGTATGAAGTCTGACTCTCTAGAGACAAAGTTGCATGAAGTCAGATTCATGAGACAAAGTTACGTGTTAATGAGATGTGAAAGAAATGGAAGCAAGAGAATATATGGAAGTGAAATTTGGACGACAATTCGCCTGATGAACTGAGATCTGTCCTACCTACACCATGTGAGATATTGTTGTGTCTGATATCTCACTATGAGATGACGTGTAGTTGTGTCCGAGATATATTTTACTAGGCCTCAACTCTTCGTAACGATGCAAGTTTCGTTTTCTAGTATCTGTCCTTATATTGACTTGTGCCTTTACCTGTCCATTCTGTCATAGTTTTTTGTGACTGTCAGTATATATCAGTCAACTCAAGTCCTCCTTCTCATCACAATCGTAGCTTTAAGTTTATCATGACAAGTTAAATTCATTCAGTGTTTACATGGTATAGAATCAGGATCCCATATGAAATTTATTTGATTAACATTAACGTGTTTTATAGTTTTGTTAACTAAACTATTAAAGTTTTCCATATTGGAAATAACAAAGACTTAGGTCAAGTTATGCTTGTGAAAGGAATTTGTGTACGCTTTGGAATATTTGGTAAAAGTTTATTTAGGATAGCATGCATGTGGGGACCATTGTTTGATCATGTTGCTTCAATAATATATATGTATCATCTATATGATATGGGTAACTCAATCTATTGATATCAAAATGTTAAAATGCTGTGTGACGGTTTTATAAATGTTATATTGCAATCATGAATTTCGGTCAAATTTCAATTTGCTATTTATAGAATGGTCACCACTATTCTCTGCTTTCATTGGTGTAAATTTCATCGATGTGTATATTATATATTATATATATATTATATATTCTATAGCAATTATGTGGATGATCATAAACCACACCCATACGAAGTAACTCAATATTGTTATTAATCTTTTACTTTTCAAAGTGACCTTTTTCCGTAGAATGAATTAAGCAACCAATTACTACATAGTGATAATTGGGCCTGTGTTTCATGAAAGTGTTGTACTTTTTGCCTAAACCAACTCTTACGTAATTTTCGGCTGTTGTAGAACCATGGTGTATGCCCTGATTTAGAACAGGATATCGTTTCTCTAAGCTCTCATATCTACTACGAGATCATAATACTCTTGTAGCGATTTCTCATGCATTGTGATTTGGCTCTTGCAAGAGCACTACCGTATGGTATGTCTATGATCTCAGTGGATATAAGAGCTTTTTAAAACAATATACACTGGACTAAAATATGACATTTTCATGAAATTCATGCCAGTTATTTTTAGATTGCTTGTCGCTTTTCGTCCATAAATTAGTCCATAAAATTGTATATGCCTATTTGTCTGTTTAGTGTCAAACTGATGTTATAAATGTTTACAACTCTATCAGGGATATATGAATATGTATTATATGTTATTTGGGTTTAGTATATTATGTATCACATGTTACATGTTTAAGAAAGATTTTAAGTTAATAGAAATCTATAGATCGTCAATTACCGTAATATGTCCCACATGACTGACCATCAAAATAGATTAATCAGAATTACTGGTTTATAGGGCACCTATGGTTGCCTCTAATGGGAGAGGTTAATATTATGACACTATTTTGCATTACCTCTTTAACATAAGATCAGGCAGCATGTTATTGTCCCACCAATACGATGTCTAACATGGGAAATATTTGGGGAAAATGTTACTACCGGTAAAATGTCGGATGAATTTTAACACTTCTGACTGTTGTTTGAAGTGATAAATTTGCCAAGATATAGCCATGAGACAAAGATTATGGCATAGTATGAGATTCGTTGTTTTGTCTCTGTTGCACATTGTCATAATTCTGATTTTGGTGCTGCCAGTTGTAAAAATTGGCAAATATTGTAGATAATGTCTTCAGTTCAATTCAGGTTTACTATTTCATTGTTTAGCCGCATTTTCAATAGACTCATGTTTTTGGTTATGTTTTTTGTTCATTGTTCATTAATAAGCATTATTAAAGGTACATGGACTAGCACAATAATATGTTTAATTTAATATCATGATTATTTTTTAATATTTAGCCAATTAAAGGTGCTGTAGCACATAATATTTAATTATTAATATTTACTTTAGTATCAAAATGCAAGGTCATCATGATCAATATGTAAAACGATGAATCATAACAATAATAATAAAACATTTAACTTTAGGATCTACACTACCAGATAGTTAAAGGCATATAATCACAGATAGTTAAAGACCATTTTACCTGAAACTACTTAAATTTAAGTTTTGAGGTACAAAATCCATAATGCTTATGATTAACGAATATCCTTTGCATATATCTCAACTCTGAACACTTATTTATGTGAGAGTATGCCTTTAATGTGTGACCTTGCTAAAAGTTAAAAAATACCAGGTTTTGGTCATTTTGTTAATTTTTGTTAATATTGTACATGTATAGCATCACTTTAAAGGCATACAATCATGTCAAACATATTTTTACCTGAAAGTAAGTACATGTACATTTGATTTGTCTACACAAGTAATGTACATCACTTTCATGGTAGATATGGATAATATACCAAATATCTTTTGAATATTATTTTTAATTAGTAGATGTTAATTTCATTAACAAAATTGTGCTATGGTGCCTTTAATGCAAAAGTCAGGAAAATATTATTTTTGTTGAACATTTATGTTTTGTTAATCCTATTGTAACATAATTCTTTGATAATCCACATTTCATTTCATTGCATGAGTTGAGAGAAAGATTGTGTGAGCGACCAGATATTAATCTTTCAGGGATATTGTTTGTAAGAATGTACATTTGCATTTAATTGCTATAGGTTGTGTTTTGTATGTTTCACAACAGTATTTTCTGTTTTGCTTTTGTTCTCTCAAGCATTTCTGTATCCTATTTTTTTGCACGCACGTTCTTTATTGGTGCGTGTAAAAAAATATAAAAAATACTTGTATTCATTCAAACATTTGTATTTTGTAGGGACAGTATTTGGATACACTTTAGTTTTACAATATTCATCAAGTTTGTTCTAGCATGCATGTCAATGGTTGTATATTTATCTCAAAAACATTAAACCTGTTGTTCCAAATTAGTTTTAATGTTAAAATATTAAAAAAGTTAAAGAAATATTATTTTTGATAAAGATTCTGCATATTTAACCCTCTCCCTGCTGAAGGCGACTTAAGTTGCCCGATCACATGCAGAAATAGAACACTTTGATTTTATT
>JAUTBZ010156201.1:0-11306 GCA_032361785.1 Lepetodrilus galriftensis
CTGTATTATTAATTTACTACTACTACTACTACTACTACTACTACTACTACTACCACTTCTACCACAACCACCACCACCACCACCACCACTACTACTACTACTACTACTACTGCTAATAATAACAATAAGAAATACTACTACTACTACTACTGCTGCTTCTACTACTACTACTACCACTACAACTACTACTACTACTACTACTATCACTTACAACAACAGCCACATATTATAGCAGCTGTTTGATCCAGTGATTGATGATTATTCATTCATAAGGCTGCTTATTTGACCATATGTCTCCAAGTCAATTACATAACTAAAACCGTATTATCACGGGAGAACAATGCTATTTGTATTTCCATGGTTAGGATATTTGCAGCAAACTTAAATTAGAAAGCGAGAAAGAAAATACGCCTTTTCAATTTTCGTCGCCAAATTATGCCGAACCATTCTCGCCACTTCTCAACGAATTCGTTTGTGCCATAAAAACTTAAGCAATATCCAGATATTGAGAAAGTGAATTAAATTGTCCACGGCCTTACCTAAAAGGGTTTTTCTGGACCTGGGGGACTGCTCAAAGGATCGCTTCAGTCAATGCAATTAACACTGTGGCCAGATCCTATCACGTGTCCAGGAAGCAGTCTCTTGGTGGAGCCGAGATGTGTGTTTCTGCAGTCTTGTCAATACCGCGGAACCTGACTATGACGGCAAGGTTAAGCGGCATGTATCACATCCAACATCAGTTCAAGAAGCCACTTCCGGTTCCAACAGGTCTGATAACATCTCCAGGCCATCTTCGACGCTAAGAAACATGTTGCGTGTCTACACTCTAGATTTGACACTTAATGGAGTTTATATGGAGCTATTGGAAACGGTCCCCGCCATCATTACCTGGCGGTCTGACCCGGGTAAATACCAAAGCCACTTACCGATTCCGGAACTATGAGCTATGGGTCGCTGTGTCAACATTATGTAACCTCGAATTTCCACTTCTATCAGCTCTTACGTCAAATGCAAGATGGCCGCGGAGACGGTATTTCAAAAGGAAGTTCCTAAATTGCAGAAAAACCTAAATTCTTCTCTTTACACGGATTCAGGTTTTATTATCGACAAAAGTGCAGATACTGACGTATTTCTGTAAATTAACGAGATTGAGGGCCACGATTGGATGGAAGCAATTATTTCTGGAGAAAATTGAGAATGTTCCGCCTAAAAAGGTTATTGTTTGTAATAAGGTACCCCTGCAGACATCGGCGGGTGTTAAATCACCCAGAGTAGTTCTCCTAGGGGAATATTTCATCCCATAAATACCAAGGAAAACGTTATTATCATATTAGTCAAAATCAATAAAGTTTAATGTTATTTGGACGCTCACTTACCCGTTGATTTGAACGTGGTTCTATTGCCTTATGCCACTCACAGAAACAGGAGAGCGACATCGCTGCTATTCAGGAAAAGTTTAATTTTCTAAATTGAAAAGGACGTCCTATACGATCTAAGAATATTTGATTCACGAAAATGATGAACACATTTTGTTCTAATATAAAATAGGACTATCATTTTATGTATGAGGTCCAGTTAACAGGGTGATTGTTTTAGCAATATTCCTCAGCAATCAACCAGAATCATGTTGACTGCTGTCAATCGGCGACACATCTAGGTGGCCGTATTTGATTTAGAGATGTTCTGTTACAGTACGAAAGCATAAGCCTAGTTATCTATACGCCCTCTATTACCACAGAGAGTCCGACTGACATCCATTCTGTGATATATATTTCCAATATTACCATTGTCAACACACTACATTTATGTACATACAATGTACTTACTGGAGTGTAAATACTTGGCGAATGGTTTACGTGGCTTAAATGCCATGTAAGTTAATTTAGGAGTCTATACTCGGACAAGATAAGACATTACATGCCACGTATACTGTTTGCTGTAGCTATGCAAGCAGAGACATTCGGTGTAAGATTACGCCGTGGGTGATTGCATTCTTGGTGAGAAAAGTACAGAAAGTTCAGAGAACATTTTGATTATAAACGTTCGAGTTATCATACACATGTACATGGACCCCCAAGACAATTATAGCTTTTTTAAAGAAAATACTTAAGCGTGATCTGTTGAGCATAAAAAACAAGCCAGTCTATGTTGGGCAGAAACAATAAGTATGACCCTATGCATGTAGATCAAAGAATTCAGCATCTGTTCGGCAAAAATGTTCTTCCTATATCGAATAAATTCAAAATAAAAAGACGACCTATATCGGGCCAAAGCAAATGTGTTGAGATAAATATCCGGAAAAATGTTTGGGCAAACGGATCGGCATTTGTTTGTCAAACTTGACCTTCCTGTATTGGACAACATCAAAGTTAAAGGTCAACGTTGGGTCAAAAGAATCGGAAATGTTAGGCAAAATTGCTCTTCCTATATTAATTGGGCCAACACCAACATTGAAGGTCCATGTTCAATTGTTGGGGTAAAGCAAATGGACTTTTTTGGGGCACACCTACACACAAACAAACCCAGCCTATATAGATTATTAAAAACACATGACCACAAACACTAGGAAGACCATGCCCATATATAAAGTAGCTTATGGTCAGCAGCTAAAGCCAGCGGAATCTCGAGCTGCACAAATTAAACCCTTGCAACGCGTGGCTGGACACGCCGCCTCGAATTAAGCGCGGGCGGTGCAATAACTACCGCTGCCATGGGCAGGCCAGCTGAATGATGGGATGATCTATCTGGCAGACCACCAGTGCCTATCTGGGGCAGGTCTACTGAGGCCCTGGAACTCACTGATGGCCGATGTTTACCGCGATTACGCTGATTGCTGTGGCTAAAGGTCAATGGCGTATCCAGCCAGCCAACAACTTCGCCTTTATCCAGCACCGCCATCGATTCGGGATTTATGCGATTGTTTGTATACAACGCATCTCCTATTATTTATGGAATTCGCCCACCACCACCACCACTACTACCGCTACCATCACCGCATCGACTTTGTTGTCAGTGTTGTCAAATATATGGAAAGGAATGGACATACGATTACTGAAGAAATCTGCAATGAATGTATATATTTTGTAAAATATTTCAAATGTGACTTGATTGCAGGAATAGCATTTGTTTAACCCTCTCCATGCTGGAGACAACAGGAGATTCCCTAAAGAACAACATATGTGCCTAATTCGGAAGGAGATCGTTAATTTAGTACATGTATAACATTTGTTTAATTAATATATGTGTAATACTATTAATGATAAATAACTATATAAGATTTAGTATTTAGTTTGTTCCTCGCAAGAAAATTAAGTTGCAAGCTCCATTACATTGATGACAACATTAGAAAATCAAAGCATTGGTCCTCCCAGATATAAACGCACACAACGTGTTAATGGTTGCATTCGTGATTTTACGAGATTATCCCTTTGAATTGATATTATCTTGCAAGCGACATAGCATGGTCTTCTGCTCTTATAACTGGCATCTACGAGAGATTCAGAGGAAACGATTATTTATACACGTTCGCCGGGTTAAGACTATGAAATTATGTGGCCTGTCTTCAATCGGTAGATAACATGCATTAAGCAAAGGCCGGCCTGGTTGGTACAGTAATTGTCCATGCACTTATAGAATTGATATGCAGAGGGACGACGGCTCTTCATATGGGAATTCTATAGGATGTCCAATGCCGTCCCCTGTGTTATTAGAAGTGTAGCCAATGCTGGACAACCGTATTCTAATATTGAAATTTCTCCAGAGACCTACAAATTGTCCGTTATAAATGCATATATAATAAAGTAAAATACATTTTATTATTATTTATATTTCTCACTAGACCAGAAACGGTCTAGTCTGTAATGGCGGACGCAACGTTGTCACTCTAAAGGTGGTTTACAATAGTATTTTAATGTTGTAATGTTTATGTTTATAAAAGACAACTGTACAATGTGTACATTTGCTAATGAGGATTGCCACCTTCTAAGTGATTTCCTGTTTCCACTCCAGCATGAATAGTAATAGTAGTATGTACTCCGTGGTTTGAATGTTAGATGATAGGTGAATAGTACATATCTAACTAGTACATCAACATGATTTGTTTAACGCACTTCTTGCATAACGGGCAGTGGGTATTTTCTAAATTACAACCCGTACCATGTTAGGCACCTTTCCAATCATTACTTAAACCAACTTACTATCCACCGAAGCATGGCCCGCAGTATGATACAAACAAGCATTTAAAAGAGAAACAATCGGAAGAACATCACAGTCGTATGTCTTTTTTTTTTATCAGTAAAACATTCCACATAATAGCAAATAATTTAAGGGTGACACACATTGTTAACAAGAGTATATATATTTCTGCAGTCAATACTGAAGTGATGAGTAAACGTTACTAACACACTCCACGTGTAAATTGGTGGTGGGATCAACGTCTCTATGCCACCACCATCATACTTAATTCAAGTCAGGAGTGGTGAAAAAGAAAATTGGTCGATTTCTACTTCCAGAGTTCTACGCATCCTCGTGAAACGAAGCACCGAATTTAACACGATGGCACATTTAATTTTCCCATTTACAATAATTGCCAACGCCTTCGACTTCTTGGCATGAAAAAAATGAATACTTCCGCAAATCAGTTTAGCTTCTGAGTTCATCCGATATACTACGTTACGACGTGTTGAAACGTGTTACAATTCCCTCGGACCAGAGAGCAAAACATCCCGTTCAAACTATTCATTTGGTAATGCGTAGACCTTTGATCAACGCGTTCAGAGCTCGTTTGAAGACGCAGCGAAGTGGTCATTGGTTACGTAATTCAAGGGGAGGTAATTCATACCACTCAGTGTGGTAATTTGATTGAAACCCGCTAGAAAATTATTAATGGAATCCACGCAACTAGTAGAACATGCTTTTCATTGGTTACATATTTCAAGGGGAGGTAAATCATCATAATCTCTAGAATAGTTTGATTGAAACCAGTTATACAATTGTTCATGGAATTCACTCAAATGGTATATCTTCTGATGGAGAGGCATTTGACAAGCACATATTGAAACGTGTTCTCAATGTCATTTCCGGATGAAGAAGGATCTGGCGTACACGGTTAGTTATTGGAAAAACCTGACTGACATTTCCACTTCTTGGCACGAGTTGAGTTTGATCAGAGTTCGTACTTACTGCCTGTCTTTGACAAACAAATACTGCAGATAGATGCTGTGTCTCCCGATGTGGATATCTGGGACTCGTGGATGGAGGACGATCATTAGTTCTCAGTCAGAGCAAATTGACGTTGTAAATTTAAACTTCCAGCGCAGTTGGCGATGTCTGTGTCGATTTTTTCTTTTCTTGATGCCATCCGAAACCAATCTGGGAGATAGTGAGAAGCAAAAACTGACACAGAACCCTATACAATGACAGCGGTAAAATAACTAGTATAAGAAGAGGAGGAAGAAGAAGAAGATGACGAAAATGTAGAAGAAGAAGAAGAAGAAGAAGAAGGAAGAAGAAATGTTTATTTAGGTGTCATGTGATGAATACAAATACAAGGGTAGCATACACTGCTTGTCGTCATAAGGAGATAACCTATACAGGTCTCTCCTGTACGAAGTGGCGTAACTGTAGTATAAAGGAAACTTAAATTCCAACGTTAGCAATTAATTGGCATAGCGTATGGCTAAGGTTGGGGTTAAGACTGTCACCGAACAATCTTTGCGCTATGAGAGTCGTGACTCCTATTAAATATTCTTTGTTTGAAAACTTAATTACATGTATTAAACTTTTTTAATTTCGTAGCTTGTTATTTAATACATCTGTTGGCTTTTGCACAAAACAAAACTATGAAAAGTATTGGTGGATAATGTCCAATACCTATAATTAATTCATGTTAGTTGCAGGAGTTGTCTTTCTTTACGTATTAATACATCGTTTAAAATTAATATAATAGCATACCGGTTATAATGATCTAAGCCGGAATTATGGGCGAAAGAAACGTACTGGCAGAGATCGAGCCGAATTTAGTGAACGCCCTCTAGCGGATATTATATAACGAGAGTAGACAATCACTGACATCTCGAATCTGTACCGCTATGAAAAACATTGATTACCCGTTGTCTAGACTCTCATCATCAATATGTGTCCAGTTCGCTTAGGTAACATTGCAAATCCAAATCTTGCCGTGGGTTGTCAGGTAGAGAGACAATAGCTTTGCCCCCTCCGGAAGTTGCTGATTGAGCTCTGTCAATGGAGGTCAATATGCTCAGTCTATAGGAGAACCAATCGGAACATGCTCACGTCATCATGCTCGAAGCCGAATAGAAGGATTCCATAATGGCAGCAGGGTTACGCGCTGCCACTACCAATCAAACTGCGCTATTTTAAAATTCAGGAACAATAATTCTATGTCATTTCTGGTCACTCGGATAGTTATAGCTGGGCTCTCGCCACAATAGAAAGCGTTGACGTTACAATAGGGAGCGTCAGTGGTGGGGGCAGCACGTAAACTAGTGCAACTGTGTTGCTCTGCGCTTCGCACATACACTACTACACCTGCAGTAGACTGTAGGAACAATCGTCATGACGTAACAATGGGAACAATGGTTTTTCTCAACTGGTTCTTAATGAATGCGCAGTTATATGAGCTTGCCGCTTATTCTCGTAGTAGTTGTCATTATTAGGAGCCTTATGCCCCCGAAAGTCAGTTTCACAATGAGGCTCCCACCATTACTTTCACTCCCTATAGTTGTAGCCTACAAGAGCGTCGTGCAACGGGCACCTGTTCACTTGTGTTCCGTGATTCCCGTTTTCAGATAAAGGATAGGTCTCCAAAAATGCATGTAACTCACTCTTCTGGGATATAGATATAGGAATATAGATACTTGCCTTGTATTATATTTGTCTTTCACGTGTTCACCATTCCTTTCACTGTAATTGGTTATCTCCCTTCACAGCTTAGGATATGCCTTTTAGTTCTAAGACGGCCATTAGTCTAATATAAAACAAACATATGTTGTCACGTACGAATTAAGACACGTGAGCCACCCTTCTGAAATATGTTCTAACACTAATACGACACCGGGCCTTCGCGTCACGGGATCTTTAAGGAGATATTTTAAGACAGAGTTAAGTAAACATTGTTTCTGGTACTCGTGCCAGGTCTAGGCATTGCGGTACCCTAGATTGATACCTTCAGGCATGCTGATATAGTACTATGTTGTTTGTGTTGTCATTATTGATTGTGATGTGGGTACAAATCACGTTCCATCTGCGAGATTATCGTGTGGTATACTAGGCAACGTTAGGACGTTTCCGGGACATGTACTTGAACAGGAACTGGGGTCTTGCTGACTGTTGAGATTAGACGAAATTGAGATCGAAACATGGTACCTGCTTCCCATGGACAAGTAGTTCTAATTTGTTAAACAATGTCCTTCAAATTACAAAACGAATTGGACATATGGTAGGTTATACAATATTACACACACACACACACACACACACACACACACACACACACACACACACACACACACACACACACACACACATGGGGTACAAATATACATTGCGAAAAGGAACAAGGAAAATCGCAGACAGGGATTTGCTATAGGAAGCTTTTCGTTTAATAAAATCCATGACAATGGTACAGAATACACTGAGATTAGAACGCAGACAGATTCTCCCTCAAACATGGAGTGACACATCCACGCCCATGCTTCATGTTTCGCCGATACATCCACATTAATATCCTTCTCAGTATCCATTTGTG
Source organism: Lepetodrilus galriftensis (assembly GCA_032361785.1). Lineage (NCBI taxonomy): Eukaryota > Metazoa > Mollusca > Gastropoda > Lepetellida > Lepetodrilidae > Lepetodrilus > Lepetodrilus galriftensis. Next base: position 7,769 of record JAUTBZ010156201.1, read on the forward strand.
TCTAATAAAGCTGCCAATACCCACGGAGGTAGCGTACAGGAGCACCCTAGTCTTGTAATCAAGAGTGAGCCGTGTGTAACAGAACTGCCGACGGAAATTGGGTGATTGGTAGGGAGCTGTCATTATTTCGGGGATTGCCATCAATCTGAATTTCAACGATATATCTGTCTATGTGCTTGTTGTTGCCGTGATGCAACGATGGTCCCTGCGATGCAACGAATTCTCCTTGTACATAAGTAGGCGATGCCTAAACCAGGAGCTATAAACATAATAGTTCTTCATATGTATTTAGAAAAGACATACAGACTCAGCCGGATTGAGTTGGCATGCTATGGAGAATATGTCTTTGATGTGGATGTTTTATGACAATGTCTAACCCATGTTGCCGTTTAGGAATGCTGGTAAAACTTTGCATCCATTAAACTGTTTAACTAATCTAATTTGATTACGAACGTGATTATCTATTTGATTATCTAAATGTTAAGATTCAGTACAGATGTTACCACAATGAGTTTATTATTATTAATGTTTTGTTAGAAACACAGAATTATCTTGTCTGATATTTAAATTAATGAAATATATGAATAATACCGTAAACTAAACTAAAATATAAATGAATTGCTTAGGAACATTTAACTACGGGTGCATTAGAACATACTTTAATACGATTGCAATAATTGTAACCTGTAACAATATTTCCTTAATTTAAACTTGTATGAATCTTCGTAGAATCTGCAATTGTTGTCATTTAATACCGGCCGCACACTAGCGATTTCCGTCGGGTTTCGATCGTCTAGTGTGCGGTGCTCCGAATATATCAACATGCTAGATATTGTGCGAAACTAAAAATCGCAGTCGCCGGCCAGCGCACACTTGCGATTTTCCGTCGGCCGACAAAAATCGGCGACCCGTCGGCGACGGAAATCGCTAGTGTGCATAACCGAGGCAGACCGACCTTGGATCTATTGATGCCAAATCACGAATACCTATAAGCCCGAAATAATGAACTAACTGTGCACCCAATGGCGATCCAAATACATATACCAGTTTAGTTGGAGCTCAGCAAGTCTGGACCATCACACATACAGTCGATGGCTGTTACTGGTAGACCAATGAACGACTCATCCTGTGAATGGAATTGTTCAGGGTATCGTTTCTCGAAGTTATCGTATCCACTATATAGCGTTCTCGCAAGTGCACGATCCCCATGTATTAGAGATGGCTACGAGAGTCCTTATGGTCTCGTAGTAGATATGAGAGTTTAGAGAAACTATACCCAGTTCTGTAGTAGGTTAAGTCGTTGGACCAACTTCAAAGAAGTATTCGAACTGGTTATGCCAGTTGAAACCAATACACGGTACTCTTAATTGAAGCTATTCAAAGTTCTATAAGTCTCTATTTCCATATATTTGTCTATTTCACTGAGTGAACTTGTCATGATTTTCAATCTAATCTGCGATGTAGTTTATGTATGTATTGATGTTCACAGAGAAGTAAGCATTATTCAGATATGAATAAGATACTAGTAATATATCGATTTGCTGGACATTCACGTGAGCTTACTATGAAGACAGAAACTTCTAAAAAAAAAAAAAATTCCGACATCCTGTTGATGATTAATTTGGGTTTGTAACACATCTAATGCTACCCACTGATTCGCTGCACCACATCCCCCGCTGATCATGGTAGTATTCTTAAGTCCAAGAGATTTCTCCGAAGAAGTTGCAATTCTTGACATCCTGTTGATGCTTGGAGTATGTGTGGGCAAGTACACACACTCACATATCTTTCACAATTGGGACGATGAGGGCAATCATGGTGAATCAAACGGTTTGCCGAGTTCTATAATGGTGAGATGGGTTAGGCCAAGGTTAATAACGTCCAGACGAGATATTTGTAGATATCTAGAAATGTCAGAATAGTACATCATTGAAATTACTATTAGTTAGGCAAGAGTTGTTTCGTTGATTTGAATTATTCTCCGAAGACGAACAAGTCATTTTCTCTAATAATTGACTCTTGAGTGGAATTATTCCGAGTTCTCCCTTCATTGAATTAAGGAGAAAAGTCTACATTTACAGACTAAGCAAAGCCTCATAAAAACTAATGTCCGTAAGAGGGAATACTACGATCGGTTAGAGTTCGAGGCAACGCTCAACATCAGCAAGACGTGGCATTATCAACTGAGACCGCACAAGAATGAATTGGACATTCCTCCGTTATGGTGTGGCATCTTCATACCATGGATGCAATTACTGTGAATACAAGTCTGTCCAGGTTACGGTCTGACGTTACCAATAATCACGCGGAACGACTAATGTCCTCAAACAAACTGTGATTATGTTAATAATGTACGACAACGCAACCTTACAGGCAGACCTATACTTGATAAATATTACACGATGCTTTAAGGTTGGAAATCAAAAGTATTAGACTTGCATTACCGGCATCTGTCTCTCTGTCTGTATACATGCATGTTCGTATACTGGTTTATGAGACTAGATGGTTTTCTTTAATATTTCATGCAAGCTGATGTTGTAGGGCGTATGATTCACAATCCAAAATATTGAGTTTAATCCTGACTGCTGTCAAGATATTCTATAATTTGAAGGCGCTGGTTGTTTAAAAATTCCAAGTCGAAAACAACTACAATACATTATGATGAATTGCACAGATCTCCGTTTATGAAAAATAAGGGCGGAATTTTAAATTAACGAAAAGAGCAACTGTATTATAATTGAATTGAATTGAAGGTCGCGGAGTCATTTTCCCATGCCTCTTTTCAAGAAGAGGCCAACGATGGCCAAGAAAATATATTGAAATGAAGTAATCGTTGGATGACAAATTATCGGATCAGCGAATGTGTATTTTCTATAAAATACATGGAAATGCAATCTGCAACTGTCGTATATTTATGATTGAAGTGAACGTAATGCATCACACAGCAACAAGGACAATACTTCCCCGGAGGCTTCTAGTTGGCCGGTCGTTATTGGGGGAAGGAAGGATGTCACATTGTGTTGTCCAACCTTATCTGAACACGAAACATTATTTCCTTTTTATACTTTTGTATGCTTAAACTCAGCCGTTTGGAAACCATTTCAGAGCGGAGTCGACCATTGACGGACACATACATGAACAGGTTTAACGTTTTTCTGGCGGTAGTCCAATGGCTTCATAGTAAATTAATGCAGTAGAACAATATACAACTAGCTGTAACCACTGGCATGTTAGTAGTGGTGGGTATATGGTTCTCGTGATATTAATGAGACCAGCAGACAGCACGTAATAAGAGATAGCATTGCTTCAAACTTCAGCGGTTCAAAAACAGTCGACGAACATTCACTTATCATGACATATTAACAAATTCATTAATGCTCGTACTGGGTTGAAACGCTATCATGGTGTGGTTGGTTCCCAGTGTCATAATGCTTTCTGATCTGGCTACGTGATAATGTAACACTGGATTATAAACTAAACGGAAAGGAAGTAAGTTGTAGAATTGTCTGTTGCAACTACTACTACTACTACTACTACT
>JAUTBZ010156212.1:0-11306 GCA_032361785.1 Lepetodrilus galriftensis
AACAACAACAACAACAACAACAATAATAATAATAATAATAATAATAATAATAATAATAATAATAATAATAATAATAATAATAATAATATATTTCATAATAATAATAATAATAATAATAATAATAATAATAATAATAATAATAATAATAATAATAATAGATTTACATCGCGTCGAGTTCCAGGTAGTAGCTGAACACATGCGCTTGTCATTAGTATGGTGAGGTAAATTGGACAAGAGACACTGCGGCATGTTTTAAATAAGAGTTTTTCAGGACTTTGCGTACTGGGATGGTTATAAACAAGTATTAAGCAATACGTTTAGACGCACTTTTCTCTTGCCGCCACTTGTTTTCTCTTTCTCCCTTGAATGCTACACGTGGAGAAGAGATTATCTAGTTTAAACTAATTTTCTATCGGGTCATTAAACGTGCCCTTTACACATCTAACATCAACATTTGAGTAACTGTCGGCGACGGCCTAACTACAACACTACTAAAAGCTAAAGTTTACTTGAGAACAAGTGCCTTCATTTAAAGTGCAAGCACATTGTGACGTGAGAAAAGTACAACTCCTATTGATGTCTTCTACCTTACGTAGTTTTCATGAAGATTTTTATCTCCGTATTTGAGAACAATGTTGATCTGGGTCTCCCAGACGTAGATTGAATGTAGGCTTGTGTCCTGTTATTTGAGAACCATATTGATACGTGGCCTGGCGGACATAGCATTCGTGGAATTCATCCGGCGGCGTGATCTTTGAACCTAACGCTGCCGGAAAATACCGACCTTCTGGACAATGCACATTGGTGGACTTATTTACTGCTATCTGATTTCTGTGAAACGATTTGTGCTATATACCATTCTTATTTACTCGCCTGTCATTTATTCCTTTCATTATCAAAATACGTCGCTTTCATATAAATATGCCTGTCGCCATTATTCCATTTCATGCCTGGTAAAATGATAAATAGTTATATATTATTCCCCTGAATACAACTGAAATGAATGACATCAAACATACATTACATATAATTGACACTCGGAAACCGTAGACAACTTAACAATGAGTTATCTTTGAAAACTGCCATTTCACGCGGAACGAGTTAATGTTTCATTGTATTATGTTTAAGATACACGTCTACTTACGAACCCAATGTAGCGTGGAAAGTTAACCGTATACGTAGTCACACATTAGTTATTTATGTCCGAGTGAAACCCTTAACTCACAGCAAACCACCAATAGTAATAATAATGCGCATTCAGACCGCTGTTAGTGTTAGGGCCCATTTCCTGTCATATAAAAAAACGCAGGTACGGATTAATGAATATTAAGGTACTTCTTTGATATTGTTGTTGGTCGGATCCGTGTTTGACATGTTTAGACCATGGTCAGATCCGACAGACCTTATCAAATCATTGTTTACTCTCCATATCTCTATTTCTCTATGTGTGGATTAGCTCCACCCCACCGACTACGCTACAGAAAGCCGGCAAAGCTATTTGTTACAAGGCGGTCGACAGGGCGAGCTTCTCTCTCCGGTCTTATTTGTAATACGCGATGAAAATTTGACGGCCAACATTCATTTGTTAATACTGTGTTGATCGTGGTGTACTCTTTAATATCGATGTTCTTGAATGGACTGGACAGTGACATGAGATTGCGTCTTGAAGAGCTTAATACCAACATCTCCCTGTCAAACTACACATTCTTGTCCAGAGAGATTTAGATACCAACAGTGGTATCGGAACAGAACACGTGTAATAAAGCATGTACATTGCGTTAGCGTTGAGCCGTAGATAAACAGTAACACAGATATTCACAGTAGGGATGAGTGCTAAGTAACAATTTTTCTGTAATAACAGGATTACATATGTCACTTTTGGTGTTTTAATTCCACTCTTTGTTGTCTGCTATGTAATCCTGCTTCAAAAAGGTTTCAAGACAAGTCGATAGGCATACAGTGTAAACAACTATGCATAGGTACCGCATTCACATTATATCATGGTTAATGGCACAAATGAATGATAGATTATTGATGAACATGTATATAATAGTATATCTTCTTGTAGACACACACACTTTTACTGCTGTCAATACCGGTTATCCACATTTATAACATTTAAAAATACATATCTTTACATGTATGTATTAAACACTACCAGTCTGATCTAGAGGTAGCTGAACATACAAGTACACGGTAGATGGACATTATATAGCATCTGACTAAGACAATGATATGTTAAATTTATTATAAGATATTTCTACTCGCAGTCCACAGTTTGCATTGGCATATATGGTGATTGACAGGTCCGGTGGCTGTCAATCACCTGCAAACCAAAGGTCAACTGTCAGGATTCACAGCAGGAAAAATAGAGGGAAAAGGAAGACAAATATTCGCCACATGGACGGAACAAATAAGACACAGAACACGAGTTCAATGCCCATAATATTTCATTGATATCGACAAATATTGCAATGCAAACTCTTCCTCAATATGAACACGCTCTGCACCATGTTCGTTTACCAGTGCTAATACGCTGTGTCAACCAACCAATGTTGCCTTAGCATTGTACCCCAGTCTTTAAGGACGTGTTCATAGCATGTAGGTTCCGTCCGGTTTATTTACTTTAAAATACGGACAGGTGCGGGTGAATGATGAACTGCCATGCGGTAGGGACGGTGTCCGTAGAAGGTCGAAAGTGTGTTGGAATTTTTCAGAATGTTTTCCTATTTGAAATTCGACACTTTATTTGGTTGTTCACGAGAAGGTCAAAGCCTTTGCAAAGACATGAACACAAGATCACCTGATTTTTGCCTCAGTTATCGTCATTGTATTAAATGCCCCAAATCATGGCGAATGGTATATTCGTCTATGGAAATGGATTATGAAATGGTACGTAGGTTTTATTGACATTTAAAGCATGATACATTTTGTTTATACAATTTAATACTTCATATCAACGGATTATTAAACGGTACGTAGGTTTTATTGATATTTAATGCATGATCTCTTTTGTTTTATACATTTACAATACTTCATATCATGCCGCATGACCAACGCTAGTATGTCGATGCAGCACTGAAAGCTATGCTTTAAATATATTGACGAAAATCTCATGCGATGAAATCTTTGCAACATATTTGCTCTAGAAATCCATAATGTTAAGAGGTACTAGTAATTAATCCTGTATGGAACATAGTTTTACAAGAATTGATGTTCTGAAATCAGAATAAAGAAATAGATATGGACAATATTTTTCTTCATACATAACGATTACATTGATCTAAATACACGAAGTAAAACAGCGAATCGATGGTATACTTAGATCGTTTATTTAATTAATTAATTAATTATAACCACAGTGTGAGACATCAGGGCCAATTAAAAATGACGTAGCAAAGCCCGGACCATGCAGTCGCGGAAAGTAGATGCAAATTTAGATATAGATTTATTATTTTTACTTAGACAATCGGTCTTTGCCAAAGTGCATTAGCTTAGACCGAGTGAATTTAGCTAAGACATTGGCCATCGGGCCACTGCTAATGTCGCACACTGTAACCATACTTATCTGTATGTATGTTTGGTAGCATATCTATCCATATTCATTTATCAATATATTGCAAAAAAAACATGTAAAAATAACAAATCCCTGAACCCGTTTATATTTTGTCAATATTTAATGAACACGTGTATCTTTAATGGTCTTATTGACATACATCGTACAAATTAGTGAAAAAACCCATACTAAACTGAATAACACGGGGTAACTTAAATATACATACACCGGCATACTCGCCACTACTCGACACCCAGCTGTGTATGCTTGTGTCAACGATGTGGGTGTACGTTGCCGGTGTTCCCACAATATTAGCATATTATCAATGATGGAGCAAATACAATGATCATCCCTCATATCTATGAAGAAGCTTCACGTGTAAATACTAGCATCACAGCTAAGTGCTAGTTAAACCACTCATGATACTGAAGGGCAAGGGTTCAGTTGACACTTGTTCCACATATAGACTAACGATGCTTGTTAATATACACGGGTACGATATAGATAGATGGCTCAACTATGACCGCCTACTGACCGATATTAGCATTAGATTTGGACACTGGTTAAGATGTTTAACCGGGGTGGGGGTCCTTTATAAGGTATTTATTAATGTGTCGGTATTTGAGCTGTTGGAATTTGGATTGCATTTTTCATTGCCATTTACAATTTGAAGTACTTCTTGCGAGTGTGTGTTAACTGTGTTTCTTAAGCCAAAATGTCTGGGTGTTCTAATTTATTACTATTATGACAATTATCATTTAAAATAATATTATTGTTACCATTATAATAACTATTATTGGTATTATTGATAATAATATTATAATCATCATTATTATTATTATTATCATCGTAATCATCATCGTAATCATCATCGTAATCATCACCATCATCATCATCATCATCATTATCATCATCATCATCATCATCATCATCATCATCATCATCATCATCACCGTCACTCATTATTATTAGTGTTGTTATTCTGTAATAGCTCTTACATGTATTATCTGAGATAACAAACTAATCGTAAGTTTATTCTAAAAATAATAAAGACAAACTATGTCAGTACATCGTATACTGATCAGTGCCTCACTTTGCCGTATTTTAAAAATCTCAACTTTTAATTTTTCAGAAAGTGGCAGCCCTAAAGCGCAGATCCTGGCTTAGTGTAGATCTTCATCATGACCACGCATCGTGTTCGCGCACTGCTGACGTTATTCGTCTTCATGCCACGTCCAGTGCTTCTGGTCCAAACCATAACATTCGAACTCATCGAGGAACAACCAATTGTCTTCCCCATCGGGTCCATAACGGAAGCCCTGGATTTGGAAGTCGATATGTCAGATGAACTCCTGTCATCGCTAAAATACAGCTTCCTTCCTCGCGATCACCCGCACAGCGCCCTCTTCCGGGTGTCGGGGGTGATGGGTGAGATAACTTCCGTGGAGAAAATCGACAGAGAGAAGGTGTGCGGCTTCTCCTCCGTGTGTGTCCTGAAGCTGGAGCTTGTGGTGCAGTCCTCTGTGTTCCAGATCTTCAAGAAGATCAACGTGCACGTCCAGGTTCTGGACATCAACGACAACGCGCCTCAGTTCCCGGCGAAATCCATAGCCTTGGAGATATCCGAGTCCGTCTCCATTAACTCGTCGTTTGCCGTAGAAGGCGCCATTGATCCAGACGTCGGGAAGAACTCGCTTCAGACTTACGACATACTCAGAGCGGACGGAATGTTTGATCTGGACATTAAGAGAAACCTCGACGGCGGAAGTGTGGTCAATCTAGTGGTCAAACAGCCTCTGGACAGAGAGAGGAGAGACTTCTACAGAATCTATATCATGGCAAAAGACGGGGGAATCCCGCGGAAATCCAGTTTGTTGATGGTGAATATAACAGTGACGGACGTCAACGATAATACGCCGACCTTCACCTTTACCAAGTATAACGTCAGCGTTAAAGAGGTCGTGCCTATTGGACATACGGTTCTAACGGTGTCAGCTAAGGATTTGGATTCCCACGAAAACTGGCGTCCCTTCTACAGACTCAGCGCTCTCCAGACAGAGGAAGCCAGCCGCTTCTTCAGCATTGACAACGCCACCGGAGAGATCCGTGTCATCGCTCCTCTGTCTAAAATTCAAGGAAGGAAGATTGTGTTCGTTATCGAATGCGTCGACGGAGATTCCCCGCCTCTCGTTGGGCAAAGCGAAGTGGAAATCTTCGTTCAAGACACAGAAAATACCAAGCCTGTCCTCAATCTTAATCTCTTGAATCAGGGGACGGTTTCCGAGTGGTCCCGACTGGAAACTGTTGTAGCTCACCTTGCCGTCAGCGATCCGGATTCCGGCCGGAATGGGTACGTTAAATGTTCGCTATCTAGTTCCACGTTTGAAATACAAAGCCTCGACGTTAACGAGTACAAAATAATGCTGAAACGCTTCATAGACAGGGAGTCTGAGACCGAACTTCAGGGAATGATAATGTGTCGCGACGAGGGAAATCCGCCATTGAATGAGACTCAAACGTTTACCATGATCATTACGGACGAAAACGACAATACTCCTGAGTTTGAGAGGGACGTGTACGAGATCTCAATAGAGGAAAACAACCAACCTCACATAACCCTGATTCAAATATCGGCCCTGGACCGCGACCAGGGAGAAAATGGACAGATCTATTACTCAATAACCAACGAAAATGCCGTTGGGGTCAACATCTCTCAACAAGGGGAGATAACTGCTATTGTGCCGTTCGATAGAGAGGAAGGGTCTACAATAGTACTGAACATTTTAGCTGAGGATGGTGGAATCCCCGTTAATAACGCTACTGCGTTAGTTGTCATCAACATTCTCGACGTCAACGACTGCACGCCAACGTTTACCCAGAGTGTCTATTCCTTCGATGTTGATGAAAACCTACCGCCGGGGACTGTTATTGGCAAAGTCACGGCCCGTGACCTTGACGAAGGCGACAACGGAAAACTGTTCCTGAACGTCGAGTTATTGTTCGAAAACGTCGACAGCTTCCCGGTTACGATTTTACAAACCGGAGAACTAAAAACAACGCGAGAATTGGACATGGAGTCCGAGAGTCGTTTTGAATTCGTTGTTGTGGCAACTGACAGAGGTAACGAACCGATGACAGGAAGTGCGAAAATATTCGTCAACGTCGTCGACAGGAACGATAACTCACCGGTGATTATTTTCCCAACTGATGGCAACGATACCGTGTTAGTTCCGTTCGGCGCTGCCCCGGGGACGTCCCTAGCCGAGATCGTAGCTGAAGACAAGGACCCGGGACTGAACGGAGACCTTCACTTCATCTTACTGTCCACTACAAGAACAGAGGTTAAACTGGAGTCGCATGCCTCCAATGATGCCACGGACGATCTCTTCGTGCTCGATTACGAAACCGGAACTCTATATCTGACTCGAGAACCCGGACTCGGAGACCTGGGGGTGTATGCTCTCGATGTCACTGTTCGAGACCAAGGCCTCTATCCACTTTCATCAAACGCCACTCTGAACGTTGAAATTGTTGCCAGCAATGAAACCATATACGCCTTACTAACCGGCGGACGCGAGAACCGAGGGAGCAAGACGACGATCGTAACGATCCTGGGCTGTCTGACCGGACTGGTAATCGTCGTAGTTGTCGTCGTCATCTTCACCATCAGACTCATCGACAGGGACAGGACGTCGAAACGTCAACGTCAGCTGCACGTGAAGATCGTGCCACGCGACGGCGACCTGAAGTACGAAAGGGCGATAACCGAACGCACTTCCGGCGGGAAGGTCCGGCGGTCATTGTCTTCGCCGAAGCTGACTGGACGCGCGGCCCATGGTTGGAGATTCCTGTCCTCTTGGCACATCGCGGACGGAAGTAAGCTGGCCTCGGCGCACACCTGGGCTAGAAACAAGGTGAGAGGACGACGCTGTCCGGGAACACGCAGGGTGTCCACGCACCCCCTACCCCAACAACAACCAAACCAACAGCAACATATGGCGAAGATCTAGTATTCTAGGATTCTAGTAGGACATCTGTGTATCGGATATCCTGGGACGCCCAATTTTCAAACGTTGCCACATCGATAGTTGGGTGTTCTTCACACGAAACCCTTAGGATATCTAATACACGAGTGTCCTACTAGGATAATTTAGGACACCTGATGCGCGGGTGTCCTACTAAGATTCTAACATTTATTTGTTTGCTCTACGAGATAATTGATTAGGCATCCGTTTAAAAAAACAAACATATCTATTAGAATGTCTAAGTAAGAGAAATCAAACGCAGTCAATGCTGACATTTATAAAAATAATTTAAAACAATATACACAAATCAAATATATATTTATAAAACCTTACAAATCTCATCTATAAAATTTCTGTATATTTAGCTTCTGGAATGATATATTATACATTAAAACATGAATACATATCTGATTTATGGAACAGGAACTATATATGCAGTGTTATTACAATGGATGACAATGAAATCATAAACGAACAATATCCACACCGATTTATCAAATAAGAATACAGTTCCACTTGAGATTCGCAGTCATTTTGGTTGCTATGCCAACAAATTGACAAAAAAGGGTAAAACGGCTGAAGTGTCTGGATGATGCTATTGTCTATACGACTGCTTTGTAGTCTTTGTCGGGGCGCGTATGGACGTCTCGCGCTAAGAACACCACAGTTTGACCCGTATGGTAAGTAAGTACCGCTCGATAAATCGGTACTCGTTACACCCTTCAATATGACTCTTCGCTTGTCGTTAATCCTACAGGTCCACTATAACGTACTCAAAATATATTTTACTTTTTGTTATGGCCAGAATGACAGAATGGATGCTTCCGTATCACTCTTTTGAAACGTGTTGCACGGATCCCTTGGGAAGCGGCTGCAAATTTCGTTGAGAAAATACCTTGTTTCTAGGCAACACTGTAAATCTACCCGGTTGCTCGTCCAGAATATGATAAAAAAAGGATATCACTGCTGTTGCTAATAAGCGATTTATATGGAATTCGCGCATGATATCGAGCAATAAGAGATAATATATGCTAGATATAATCAGATGACTATGACTTTATGGGAGTCATTAAAGCATTTCCTGTGAGATTGCATGTTCTTAAAACTTCCCAGGATGTTTCTGAAAAATAATTCACTTTATTAATAAAAGCTATCAATGCTAGATTATAGGTATTATACGATCATTGGTAAGAAAAATGTGCAACAACTGAATTTGTAATACAGTTCCAGTGCCATTCAAAATAATCGAAACACATTTCTGCATACATCATTGTGCATTTAGACTATTTCGATGTTTCTTGATAAATAATTAGATAACGAATTTATTTCATTTACATAAATAGGAGCTATTATAATTATTAATTAACATAGCCTGTATGGAAAGAAATGTATTACAATAACTATAATATAAAATAAATAAGAATATCTCTACTGTATGGACTTCAAAACTTCACTGTAAGTTATCTGCTGTGACGTTTTGTATTTTATTTCATATTTTTTTATTCATACATAATTTACAGAATATAGTTTAAAATAATACTATCTAACAACAGCCGTTGATCTAATCTATGAAAGACACATTACCATAAGTGTAATACAAAATATTTATGGTTTTGTGTAGACACATCACGTGAATCTATGAAAAAACGTATTCTCATATTTTGCTAAATGTATATGCTTTCTGAAAATATAATTAAGCACAACAGGTTACCACGTTTATTTATCTCTCCACGTATGTTCAATTAACAACTCCTTGGTATCACAGGGGATGAAAATGTTTGGATGGCGGGGACAACTCACCACCAACCTAGCTTCTATCACCCTATACTAGTTGTATCTTTTCCTCTGTAAAACTATCGCCTGGTCAGTGATTAGGTCCTTCCGGTGAAATAAATAGCACTTTTAGTATCTAGTTACTCACATATGAAAACTACATATACGTACACGAATATAGACTATTAAATGTATGTTTGCTGAATTATGTTTAGTTATTCAGTTATTCCTACAGCAAATATGCTATTTATATGTCTGCAGTAACCCGCACTAACTATATATTTCTCTTTTTCTTTATCCTCAATTATTTCACGATGACAGAGCCGGAAGATACTGTCTGAGAATCGTGAGAGTGTAACAACAACCGGAAGTGACAGCGGAAAGGGCGGAAGTGACGACGACAACTTCAGCACCGAGACGTCATCACTGAAAGGTAATATCTATACAATTTAATTTTAATTAACATGTAACTATAAGGCCTCATATAATGTACATAGGTTAATATAAACTTTGGATTAGTTCTAGGGTAGAATCATACTATAAATGTTAATACAGAAACTACCAACTAATACGGAATTTTCGTGAATTGTTTTATCTCAATTATTTTAGTACTCCATTATCAACATCACGGCACAAAGACCTTCATGAACCTTCGAACGTTAATTAAATATCAATGGCGTATGGAAGCTATACCTTATTAGTTTCTACCGACAGTGGACAAGCGTTAAAGTGTTATCGATCGTTAATGGTCTTGGAATTAATGGTTACAGTTAATGTGCTCCAAAACACGTAGAATCATTTTGTATTCCTCCTTCATAGATCACGCAAACGACCGGAAAGTCTTCAGCGATGACCTCTGCTCCCCGGAACCAGTTTACAGCGTTGTCATGAAAGACAGAGACAGGTCTGACTACGTGCAAGGTATGCACCTCCTCTCGCAGGCAGACGAGATCTTCCTTCCGGCAGACGACATCACGGATTATTGCAGCCTTGACACGATTTCCGAAGAACCTGATGCATCAACTAAAGACTCGAAGTTCACATTTAAACATCCCCCTGTTCCTACACTCAGACAGCCGGTTAAATTTCCGCGAAGAAGTGGTATGAACAATGAATATGAAGGTCCTACGAAGGTCACACGGCAACCACGAGAGCTATCCAGAGCCGGAAGTGACAGTTCCGACGAAGAGACTCTAAAAAGAGCGAGTGTGGATAGCGTCAGTTTAATGTGTGGTGACTCCGTTATTTTTGATTTGGATTTACAGAAAGTTGAGGACATTTATGTTTAAAGTCTCAGTGAAAACCATTATTCGTGAATACCATTGAATGTCACGCCATTTCTATAAGAACATTCACTATGTCTTATATGACGTAAAGGTCCGTATACACAAGAGGCGAACGATTTATCGTCGCGACAATCAACGACAACAAGATAAGAAATGATTGTATCGACATTTTGTCGTTGTGAATTTTGGTTTTGGTGCATGTGAAAGCATATATTATATGATATAGATAAATGATATAATTCTTTCTTACAACGTAAATCGCCGAGTTCGTCGTCGAGAAATTCGCCTCTGGTGTGAAAGCACCTTTGATCTGGCATCAGCTTCACTGTATCATAATTAAGTTATTCACTCCCGCAGTATTATACTTTCATTATACAGACATTCAATAATAAGATAATTCCAGTGTATATATGCATTCATGTATCGTGTTGTGGTATATGTATTGTACATATTATTCTAGCTTGAATTAAAACAAGTACAAGCATCTCAATATATAGGCGTGTTGCTGCTCTATAAGTTGATGTTAAGGCATACAATGCAATCAGTTTGTGTGTGTGTGTGTGTGTGTGTGTGTGTGTGTGTGTATGTGTGTGTGCGCGTGCGTGCATGCGTGTGTATGTGGTATGTCACTGTGTGTGTGTGTGAGAGAGAGAGAGAGAGCGCGCG
>JAUTBZ010156223.1:9865-25697 GCA_032361785.1 Lepetodrilus galriftensis
GGGCGTCTTGGCTTATTCCTTCTTTATCATCAGCGCATTGTTGAAAGTGGCACTGAATATTGGTGGAGCTTTCTATATGGCTTAAAAATGGATACCATTGTTGCGTCTGTTTTTCTGATTATTCCTACGATTTTGATGCTTCTTCTGCCTACTTTTCTGAGGAGAATAGGCGATATTTCTATTCGGATTTATCTGCTGCTGGTTTTTTTAATCGTTATTTATATTGAGAATGCGACCTTCCCGTTTTTTGCTGAATTTGATGTTCGCCCAAATGCTTTATTTATTGATTATTTGGAATATCCTAAAGAGGTCTTAGGCAATATTTGGGCAAGCTATAAGCTTGAGATTTTGATTAGCACGTTAATGCTGCTTGCTTTTGGTATCTGGTATTGGAAGAAAACAGCCTATTATTTCATTGATGTGTATGACGTAAAATATTGGAAGCGGGCGCTTTTATTTTTGCCCATGTTTGTTATTTTATTTATCGGCATTCGTTCCTCCTTTGATCATCGTCCCGCTAATATTTCTGATGCAACCTACACCAACAGTCATCTTGTTAATGAAGTCACCAAGAATTCAATTTATGCGATTGGCTATGCGTACTACTCACAAAAGACGACCAGCTTTGATGTGAAACGCTATGGGATTATGCCCATAGAAGAAGCCTTTAAACGTATGGGTCGGCAGTTAGATTTAGACGTAAAACGCTGTAAAACGCCATTCTCTCGCTCAGTTAAGTCGCAGCACATTCAAGATAAGCCTAAAAACTTAGTGATCTTTATTCAAGAAAGCTTGGGTGCTCAATTTGTAGGTACACTCAATGGTGAGGGTGAAAAAGGCATTACGCCCAACTTAGATCGTTTATCAAAAGAGGGTGTTTTATTTACAGAGTTGTATTCGAATGGAACGCGGAGCATAAGGGGCTTGGCAGGATTGGTTGCGGGTTTTCTATCTGTGCCAGGTAAGGGCGTTCTGAAGCGTAATAAATCTCAAAAAGACTTTTTTACCGTCGCCCAATTATTAAAACCTTATGGCTATTACAGCCTTTTTGTTTATGGTGGAGAGAAGCGTTTTGATAATATGGGGTCGTGGTTTTATGGCAATGGCTTTGATGAAATCATAGATGAAGAGAAGTTTGTTAATCCCAACTTTCATGGCATCTGGGGCGTTAGTGATGAAGATCTAGTGAATAGAGCCAATGATGAATTTAAGAAACTTCATGCGAAAAAACAGCCCTTTGTCTCGGTGATGTTTTCAACCACGAATCATACACCGTTTGATTTTCCTGATGGTCGTATCGAACCTCTAAAGGGCGTTGAAAAACATTCGGTTAAAAATGCGATTAAGTTTGCTGATTATGCGATTGGAAAATTTATAGATCAGGCGCGTAAAGAGCCTTATTACAAAGACACTATTTTTGTCATCGCTGCCGATCATAATGTGCGAGTTTATGGCGATGATCTTTTGCCCTATCAATTATTTAGGATTCCCGGATTGATATTGGGCGATGGCGTTCCTGCGCAAAAAGTAAATCGTTTAACGACTCAAGCAGATGTTCTAGCAAGTGCTTTGGATTTGATTGGTATCGACAATTTACACTATCCTATTCTGGGTCATAGTATTTTTGAGGATCACAAAAAGGATTTATCTTTGATGCAGTTTCACCAGATGTATGGTTTACGTGTTGCTGATGAAATTGCCATTATTCAGCCTGAAGAAAAGCCAGTGACCATGAAAATTGAAAACGGTCATTTAGTGTCAACAGCGCATAATATTGAGCTAGAAAAAGACGTTCTTGCCTTTGTGGTCGCCTTGAATGAAATGTATCAAAAGCGTTTGTATCAACCGATAACGGCTGAAGATTGCCACTAATATGAAATTAAAATGGGATAAATATTCTGATCAACCAGAAGTTATAAAAGACAGGGCATTAAAAAAGCAGATTTATAAAGAGGTCCGCTGGGATTCTTTTAAAATGCTTGTGACCAATCTGGTTGTTTATCCTATTTGCCTCCTATTTTATTATCTTTCTCCGAGTAAAGAAATTGCTCAGGACAGCAATACTTTTTTTGGCATGAGTATTAATTTGGATAAAAATCCAGAGGCAACAAAGGCGTTGATTGAAGATTTAGGCGTAAAGAATCTGCTGATTAGAATGCCACTGCATGATATTGAAAACCTGCAGTCCTATGTGGCTTTTGCCGAAGAGTACCAAGATCGAAATATACTCATTAATATTCTGCAAGACCGTCGTCACGTAGAAAATCATGAACTACTTAAGCAATCATTAGATAAAATTTTTGATGCCTTTCAGCACGTCAGTTCACGCTTTCAGATTGGAAATGCAGTCAATCGAAAAAAGTGGGCTATCTTCTCAATGGGGGAATATTTGCAGTTTTATAAAGTGGCTTTTGATCTTAGAAATGAGAAGTTTCCTAACCTTGTTTTGTTAGGTTCTTCCATTATTGATTTTGAGTATTACTTTACGATTCAAACGCTTTTTAATTTTCAGAAAGTCCATTTTGACCAATGCAGCACATTGCTTTATGTTGATCGTCGTGGCGCGCCAGAAAATGCCCAGATGGGCTTTGATCTTTCAAAAAAGTTAAAACTTTTACAGGCAATAACTAGAATGAGCAGCAAAACAGGCTCAGAAATTGTTATTACTGAAACAAACTGGCCGATCACACAAACGCATCCTTATGCGCCTACCAGCGAAAATGACTGCGTAACACTGGAAGAGCACGCCAATTTTTTAGTGAGGTATTACTTACTGGCGTTGGCAACAGGCGTAGTAAAGAATGTTTATTGGCATCAATTAATTGCCCCAGGCTATGGCTTAATTGATAATCGTAATGATGAATTGATTAAGTATCCTGCGTATCAAGCTTTTAAGATTATGTTAGCGTTTTTACAGGGTGCTAATTTTCAAAAAATGACAAGAGATAATGAAATGTATCGCTTAACTTTTTTGAAAGATGATCGTCAAATAGAGGTTGTTTGGGCTTTAATAGAGCAAGAAATAACGATTGAAGATCAGCAAGTTTTTTCTCGTGACGGAGATGAAACAACATGCAAAAAACAGCTTATTACAGGCTCGCCTATTTATCTGGTATCGAAGAATAATTTATGAAGTACGAATTAAATCCAAACTATCCGCAGCTAAAAGAACTGATTGAAAATGTAGAAACTCATTTCCAGCAGTCAGATACTATTTTGTATGATCAGCGTAATCAAATTCGTGTTATTTCATTCAAGGGCGAAGAGATCGTTATTAAATCTTTTAAAGTTCCTAACGCCATTAATAAATTAGTTTATCGTTTTTTTCGCCCCTCAAAAGCAAAACGCTCGTATTTATATTCGTTAAAAATAGGTAAAGCATTATGCCCTGAGCCAATTGCTTATATAGAAAAGGGCAATGCCTTATTGCTAGGGAAAAGTTATTACCTTTCAAAGTTCTATCAGTATGACTACACGATAGAGCCTCTTTTAGATGACGATGATTTTGCTGAAAGAGAATTGATTTTGACTGAGTTTGCTGACTTTACTTATGTTTTACATGAGCAAAATATCCTGCATCGTGATTATTCACATGGCAATATTCTTGTAAAAAATGTGGATGGAAAATACCAGTTTAAAATTATTGATGTGAATAGAATGCAGTTTAGGGAGCTGAGCATTGATGATCGAATGGATAACTTTTCCCGACTTAATCCCAATGATAAGGCGCTTGAAATAATCTTAAAACAATATGCAAAACGCGTTAATCAGCCAGCTGATGAGCTACTTGCAAAAGCGATTAAATTTCGTAACGACTATGCCAAGCAAAGAGCCTTAAAGAATAAATTACGCGGCAAGCCTACCTAATTCGGTTTAAGAAAAAGAGTCCGACCAGAAAGAAAACAAATGAGGGGAAGAAAGCGCTTATTAAAGGCGATACACCATAAACCAGCCCCAGATCGTTGACAGAACGATTCACCAAAGAAAATACAATACCCACAACAATCCCGATAAAAACACGTTGTCCAGCGCCTCCGCCACGGTTTGAGCCAAACAGAAAGGGCATGGCGATGATTAACATGATAACGGCAGACAGAGGTATCGAATAACGCTTCCAATAGATTAATTCATATTTAGCCGTTTTAATCTGGTTGTCTTTTTGGTGTTTTATAATAGTCTTCAATTCGCTGGCGGATAACTGCTCAGGCTCTACATTGGCAACGGTTAATATTTGTGGATCAATAAAATGACTTTCAATAATATTATCTTTGTGCTTTTTCTCTATTTCAGAATCCATGAAAACGGATGTATCAATATTACTTAATGTCCAGCCTGCCTCTTTATTAATTGCCGTGTTGATGTGTTTTATTTCAGATAATCCTGAAAAATCATCCTTAAAAGAGTAGATAGAAATATCAGCGAGTTCTCCCTGATTAAGCACTTTTGCAATATGAATAATTTTATTATTTTCTTTTATCCAAAGCCCTGTGCCTCCCGTTAAGGTGATGTTTTTATTTTTTAGATGAGCTTTAAAATTCCGTGCATGCAGGTCAGCCTGCGGCACAACCCATTCGCCCACAGCAAATATTAAAGTAGCTAAAATTAATCCAAGTCGAACAATTGAAAAAGTAATATTCTTGATGGATACGCCCGCAGCGCGCATTGCAATGAATTCAGAATTGGCTGCCAGCCCACCCAAACCGAGTAAAGCGCCAATTAAAATAGAGGTAGGGAAATATTCATAAAAACGCCCAGGCAGGGTAAATACTAAATAAATAATTGCCTGAAAGGTAGAATAAAGCTCGTTAGTTTTACTCACCTCTGCAATGAAGGCAAAGAAAACATCTAGCGTAACTAATGCAATCCAAGCGATGAATAAACCTGCTAGCGTCGCTTTCCACAGGTGTTTGTCTATAATCTTCATCGCATTTTCCCGTATCGTAATCTAACCAGCCACAAGGAAAGGAAAATGAAAATAAGATGCACCCACCAAAGCCCGAGCCAATTTGGAATTTTGCCATCCTCAAGCATGGATTGCCCCGTGATAATCATATTAGCGTAGATTGCATAGAGCAGAATGCCGAGGGCGAGCTTTCCAAAACGCCCTTGTCGTGGAGTGGTATAGCTCAGTGGAAATGCCAATAGAGCCATCACAGGCACGGAAATAATTAAGGCTAAGCGCCAGTGGATTTCAGCATAACTGTCTTTATCGGCGTTTTTTATTAACTGCGTAAAGCTGACCGCTTCTAAGCTGCTGGAGCTTGATACTTTAAGTGCTGGCACGTGAATACCATGCTCTTTAAATCGGAAAATAGTAAATTCACCGGTGCTGATATTACTGTCATAGCGGCTACCATTTTCAATCTTGAAAATTCTTCCACCACTATCAGGGTCGATATAAAGAAGTGCTTTTTGAGCGGTTAAAATATTATCGACGGCTTCTATTGGCTTATCGTTTTTGTCAGTGTCTTCGGCGCTCTTTTTATCTTCAATATGCATAAAAAAGCGTTGCATGACGACATTTTCTTTATCAATATCTTCTACAAAAAGAGTGATTCGTTTTTTACCCGCATTGGCGTGCATAAATTCACCAACAGGAATCCCTGCCGCTTCGGGACGTTGTTGTATCTCTGTTTTAATCTCTCGACTAGTTTTTTCTAGGTTTGGAATAATGAATAGAATTAATGCCGCAACAACTAACGTCAACGGTGCAACAAACAGAAAAATACCTTTATAGAATTCTTTTGGTCCAATACCAGAAGCGTGCAGGGCAGAGATCTCATGGTCACGATATAAGCGCCCAAAGGCGAGCATCATGCCAATTAATAAAGCAACGGGAACAAGCTTTATAGCCGCATTGATTGATTGTAGTAAAACCAGCATCCCGAGCGCATCAACGGGTAAACTTCCTCCACTGACGTCTCCCAGCAATCGCACAAAAATATTGCCTAAAATAATAAGCAATATGATAAATAGAGTCGCAATAAACGACACCATGATTTCTTTGACAATGTAGCGCTGAATAATCATGAGCAGCAAGAATCCTTGCTGTTTAAATACGCTTTGTAGAAATCACTATTTTCTTCTTCATACGTTTTATAGCGTTTGTGTGACCATAAATATTGGTTAGGAAAATCGTGTATTTGCTCCTCTATAATTTTGTTTAAGCGCAGTGTGTCGGCATAAATATCATCGCTGGGGAAGTTCTCAAGCGGTGCTAAAAATCGCACTAAATAGCCTTTACGATCGTCATCTTTTTGATTGAGGCGCACCGTAATACAAGGTACGATTTTTGCGCCTGTCATCTTGGCGAGTCTTGATGTACCAGGGTTTGTGGGAGCATCAACGCCAAAGAAAGGAACAATGATACTGCCTTTCTTTCTAAAATTCTGATCGGTTGCATACCACGCTGGAAAGCCATTTTTGATGCTTTTAATCATTTCTCTAATATTGTTTTTAGGAATCACTTTTCCATATTGTTTATTGCGTTGATGATCAACCAGATAATCAATGAGTTTGTTTTGATGGGGGCGATACACACCGTGCAATGGCATGTGCTGTGCCAGAATACGACCGCCCATTTCAATGCTAACAAAGTGAGCGCCAAGCATAATAACGCGGTGATCTTTTAAGGTGTTTTCTAGGAGTTCTAAACCTTCGATATGCGCGAGATTTTTTACTTGTTGATCAGAACCCCACCAGCCTAAGCCCGCCTCAAATAAGCCCTGACCGAGAGAGATGAAATGCTCCTGATTGAGTGCGTGAATTTCGGTTTTACTAAGATCGGGAAAAGCGATTTCAAGATTGATACAGCTGATTTTTCGGCGTGATGGCAGTGCTTTGTAAAGCAATATTCCCAGCCATTTTCCCAGCGTCATTTGCACTTGCCAAGGAAGGAAAACGGTTAATCTTAGTAGAGCGATGCCTAACCAAGTCAGCCAATAGCGTGGGTGAAAGAATGTTAAGGGCATTACTGCTGGGTGTTAGTCAACCAGCTGATAAACTGTTCCGCAATAAGGACAACGGACAGAGCCATTTTTAGCATCCTCAATGGGTAGAAAAACTTTGGGGTGTGCGCACCATAAAGCGCTCACATTGGTGGGGCAGTGAAGCGGCAAATCTTGGCGACTTACTTTCACTTCGTTGGTGATATTAAGCTTCTTGTAATCGGCTTCTCTATCTGTATTTCCCTGATCCATAGGTACTCCTGTTAGCAAGTCGTTAGCCAGTTTTTATACTTATCCACTTTTCCATGTACGATATCAAAATATAGGGCTTGAAGCTCCTCTGTTATTGGACCACGTGTGCCTGATCCAATAGGGCGATTATCCAATTCACGAATCGGCGTTACTTCTGCCGCTGTGCCACTAAAGAAGGCTTCATCAGCAATGTATACTTCATCGCGGGTGATGCGTTTTTCAACCAGCTCATAGCCCAAATCATTAGCGATGGTCATAATAGTATTACGCGTAATGCCGTTCAGTGCTGAGGTTAAATCTGGCGTATAAATCACTTTATCACGAATCACGAAAATATTTTCGCCGCTGCCTTCAGCCACAAAACCTTCAACATCGAGTAATAACGCTTCGTCATAACCATCGGTGATGGCTTCCTGTAGCGCTAGCATTGAGTTGATGTAATGTCCATTTGCTTTGGCTTTACACATGCTGATATTAACGTGATGACGTGTGAATGAAGACGTTTTGATGCGGATGCCTTTTTCCATATTATCCGCGCCGAGGTAAGAACCCCACTCCCATGCGGCAACGATGGTGTGTGTTTTAAGGTTGTCGGCGCGTAAGCCCATGCCTTCTGATCCATAAAAACTCATCGGGCGAAGGTAGGCAGAATCAAGGTTGTTTTCTTTAACGGCGGCTTTTTGTGCGGCGTTTAATTCTTCAATGGAATAAGGGATATTCATATTCATGATTTTGGCAGAATCAAGCAAGCGACGGGTGTGATCCTCAAGACGAAAAATCGCTGGACCATTATCTGTTTTGTAAGCGCGAACCCCTTCAAAAACGCCCATGCCATAATGTAAGGTATGCGTTAAAACATGCACATTAGCGTCTCGCCAAGGCACCATTTTACCATCAAACCAAATAACCCCATCGCGGTCAGACATCGACATTGCTTCACTCCTTCGCTCATACACAAAAATAAGCGCTTAGAATACTACAGCTTTGTGCTTGTCACACCCTCGCGATGCAATTTATATAAAAAAATGCGCTAAAACTGATTTTAGATAATACACCCCCCCTGTTTCTTACAATTTTCACCCTTTTTTAGGGTGAAAACAGGTGTAAAAAGGGCTGTAAATGCTTATTTAGAGGCTAGTTGTAGCTTGCTAGGGTATTTAATGCCGTCAGATTTAAGGCGTTGGTATTCTGCATAAACCTTTTTGACGTAATTTTGAGTTTCTTTGAAAGGAGGGATGCCGTTGTACTTATTTACATTGCCAGGGCCCGCGTTATAAGCGGCAATTGCCAGCTTTGCTTTGCCGTCAAACCTTCTTAGCATCTGTGCGATGTATTTAATGCCGCCTTGAATATTATGTTCTGGATTCCAAGGGTCACTAATGCGTAAACCGAGCGCCGTTTGAGGCATTAATTGCATCAAACCAATTGCGCCAACACGAGAATGAGCGCCTTCGTTAAAACAAGATTCTTGACGGACAATCGCGTGGATTAATTCTTTATCAACATTGTAAATATTAGCGTAAATCTCAATCGGCTTTTGATAAATACGTGATTGACGATTCAAGTGATCACTGCTGTTGCAACCAATAATAATACCGCTGTCTCTGCCATTTGCTTTGACGATATTGGCATTGGAAGTATTGCGTTTTGAGCGAGTTCTTCTTTTACGCGACTTTCTATTTTTGCGCTTGCTCTTTTTAGCAAATAAGTGCTTTCCCTTTTTCTTGGAGCCTTTTTTTATTGATGGTTTTTTCTTGGCGACACTGGACTTATAAGCCGCTTTTTTCTTAATTCTATAAACTTTAAGCAGTTTATTGCCAGAACCTTTTAACTTTTTTCCTGTGAGTATGGTGCGACCATCTTTGGTCATGTACTTATACATATCCGCCTGTGCAGCCGTCGACAAGAACACAGAGCCAAGTAAAAATACTGAGCATAGGAATAGGGTTTTAAAAAAACTGGGGTTGGTTTTTTTCATGGGGTTTGAGTCTATTTGTTTTTATTATTATTCTGACTAAATTGTACCGTCAAATTATTAAACTCATAGTAATTTGCTGGCGTGCTGTTGTCTATAAGCTTAAGACGAATGGAAGGCTTATTTTAGTTGTTCTAATCTTTGGGCATTCCCTTTTGCATTAAGGGTTTCATGGCGGATAAAAGACTACCAAAAATGTGCTGCGATTGTTTCTCTTCTGCCGCCAGCAATTGTTTCATATGTTCCCGCTGTGTGGGTTTGGAGAAGCAAGCGGGGCAGTTTTCAACAATAACGGGTAGCTCCTGCGCTTTTGCAAACTCAGCAATGGCTTTTTCGCGGGCGTAAACCAAAGGGCGGATTACTCTTAAATCGCCCTCGTCATTAACGTAATGTGCCTTCATTGTTTTCAATGTGCCGCCATGAAAAGCCGACATTAAAAAGCTCTCCGCAAGATCATCAAGGTGCTGCGCCAGCGCCAATACATTGTAGTTGTTTTTTCTTGCGGTGCTATACATGACGCCACGCTTGATGCGAGAACAAAAAGAGCAGTAAGAATCCCCACTCATGTGATCTTCCGCCATGTCTAAAATAGGTTCTTTGACGTAGAAATACTCCACGCCGAGCGATGCCAAATAAGGAATCATGGGGGAGGGATCAAAATCACCCGATTGCGGGTCAACCGTCATCGCGCCTAAGTCAAATTTGATGGGCGCATGGCGTTGAAAGTGTAATAAAAGATGCAATAGGCTAAGCGAGTCTTTACCGCCCGATAAGCCGAGCAAAATGCGGTCGCCTTCTTTAATCATGCTGTAATCGCTAATCGCTTTACCCGCATGGCGGCGCAGATTCTTAGGAATTTCATTACTGCTGATTGATTTGCGATTTTGAGTCATATATTCATGATAATAACATGCAGGTATGATTCAAAACATCAAAGTAAGTTTAAGTATAGCTAGATTACAAATCAGGCTTAAATAAACAGTTGATCAAACGGGCAGTTAGTGCGTTTAAAAGTTCTTTTTAACTAATTCAAGGGTTCCTTGGATATGTCCTTCAGTATCCCCAAATTCACTAAGTATATCGTAACCTGTTTTAAT
The DNA here is from genome assembly GCA_032361785.1 of Lepetodrilus galriftensis. Lineage (NCBI taxonomy): Eukaryota > Metazoa > Mollusca > Gastropoda > Lepetellida > Lepetodrilidae > Lepetodrilus > Lepetodrilus galriftensis. The sequence continues at coordinate 20,137 of JAUTBZ010156223.1, forward strand.
ATCTATCCAAGTTGTTCCTACAATACTAATATTGTCACTGGTTTCTTCCATTTTAACTCTAAAGGTATTAAAGGTTCCCAGCGGTGTTGTTTTAGAAACATTAACGGCTTCTATTGTATAGTTTTGGCTATGATTTTTTGGCGCTGATGCTCCTCCTTCCTTTTCTGTATAGGTTGTGTTCCATGTTTGACCTTCACAGACCTTATCAATTGGTGTGCGTTTAAATGGTGAAAATATAGTCTCATTAGTACTAAGACCTGAGGCTATATTTTCCTCTTTTGTAATATCCCTATAATTATTAGCAATGGTATAGTGTTCTACTATAGTAGAGTCAAAATGTATGCCACTAAGATTACTCATTACTTTTTGCCTGATTGATGTATTAGATATTGCCATAATCTCTGTTTTTTTGGATATGGTAACGTTACCTGCATCATCTTTTATTTCTCTTTTTGCAATTTGACCGACCTTTGCTCTTGGGAAGGTAACGCAACCACCTGAACCTGCTGAGACATTACCATCTCCTAAACTATTGTTCGTTTCGTCCCCTGAACCGCCGCTACCACCGCCACAAGCGATTAACCCCATTGCTGTAACAATTGAAAATAAAAAATGTTTGATTAATTTATGATTGACCTGCATGCGTAACTCCTTTGTTTGAAAACCAATTATCTATATACACTCCCCTTTTGGTTTCATATGGAACAGGAGAAGTGTTTTGCGTTTGATTTAGTATGGCAAAAGAGCGTAACCAACCGTGAAAAATTAAAGGTTTTGTGAATTCCATCACAAAAAAATTATGCTTAGTTTGGGTCATATAAGCAGATTCTAACAAGTAGGGTATTAAGTAATACTCTTGGTATTATTGAAGCAAGAAGGTATCGGAATATGTATGCGTTATTTGAATTTATTAACCATTTATTTAATGAGTTTAAGCACATCTTTGTCTTTTTGAAGTTTAGAACTGACTCCAACAAGAACATGGGGGCCAGCCTGTTTAATCGCAGCTAAAACAATTTCTTTGTCGTCTAAAAATTTAGGGTTGAGACCCATTAACAAGACTGTTCCATCTTGTTTAACGGCAGATAAAGTAAGTTCTCGATCATTTCTAAGTGCTTTACTTAAACATGCAAAAGTACGACCATATTGCGTTACAGCCTTTAATGCCAGTTCTCGATTATTCTTAAAAGAATCATCCAGCTCGCAAAGAATTGAGCCATAAACCGTCACAGCTTTTTTAATAAAAGCTTTATCACTGCTTAAGTTACCCAATGAAGGCTCAAAGGTGCTATGAGGATCAATAGAAAAATCTCCATTCATCCTTTGATCATCTGATGTTAAAGCCAGCACTTGCAGCATGAAATCAGGATCATTTTTAAGTTTATTTGATGCATGCTTAAGACTGTCTAATGCATTAGAATAAGGACTTTTAAGTGATGCTAAGATAATGTCTGGATCAGGTTTTAGACTGTCATCTAAGCTATTAAATTTACTAGGATCTGTTTTTAATAATATCAGGGCTATTTCTTTATCCTTTTGAAAACTCTCATCAAGCATCCATAGCGCCTCTCCATGCTTAAGTGCCATTAAAGCAATATCTTTATCTTTTTGAAGTTCTGGAGCTAGCTGAGAATATGCTGCTCCGCTTTCCTTGAGCTTTTCAATTGCCAATTTTTTATCATGATCCCAAGAAAATGATGATACAAATTTTTTCTCGGCCTTTACAACAGCAGCTTTGGCACTACTGTTCATTGATTCACTGCTATTATCATCACCACAACTACTAAGTGATAGGACTAAAGTAAACCCTAATAAAAGGTTTATGGTGTATTTAATTAAATTTTTATTCATAGCAGATTCTCACATTCATCTTATTTATAGAAACATTAACAGCTCAACTAAAAAGTTCTGTGAAATAATTACACTTTATAAAAATGACTTAGCATAGCCTTCATACATTTTTTTAAAATCAGCATCTGTCTGACTAATATTTTGAATGCACAGCTCAAAGGCAATCTCTTTTGTTTTATTAATTGGATGTATCTACAAATACAGTATTATATTTCTAGTTTTCTACGGCGTTTTCCAAGCCAAAGTAAGCCTGAAACCATTGCTAATAATCCCAGTGGGGTAAAAATAGGGACAGATGTTGGACTTATAGGTTGAACTAGCAGTGAGAGAACGCTAGGGCTTGTACGAGGTATTGCCTGAGCATCATTAATTTCATACTTATAAATACAGTATTTATCAGTTGATACATTAAGTTCTAGCAAATAATTAGTTCCGTTTACCTCACCAGAATTTTGGCAACTTGATTGCGAAGGCACAGAATTTAAAGATGGAGGTGTTGTTGAAAAGCAACGTCGTAAAATAGTACCACCTAAAAAAGAATCTCCTCCATCTTGTAAAATCAAAGCATTAAAGTAGATAGGAGATGATGAGGGAAATATTGGTGATCTAAATTGAAGATCACCATTTTGTAAGGTAGAAACTTCACACTGGTCAAACTCAACTGGAGGTGGATCAGCATAAGCATTATTCTGCAAAATGAAAAAGCTTGTAAAACTCAGTGTTATTAATATTCGACGTATTTTAGCCATATCAAGATCCTTTTCTATATAATTTATTTACAAGCAGCAACTTAAAAAGAAGGATATTTCTTCAAAAATCACCTGACTTAATCCTCACTGGATAAAGAGCCTATCAAAAGAGTGTAACCAACCGTGAAAAACAGAGGTGTTTTGTGAACTATTTCACTAAAATCACCGAGCCTTACGTCGCGCCACAAAGGCAAGTAATAAACTCATGATGCCTAACCCCCATATTGATAAACTTGGGACATTTTGTGGTGTAACAGGCGCAACGACGGATTGTCCACTACGCACAGGCCAGACAAACAGATCGACGGGGCGCTTAATGGCATGGGACTGATAACCATAAGCGGTATAAAAGACCCACGCGACACCTGCACTAGTCGAAGTGCCCGACCAATACCCCTCCACAGATTGTGCATTACTAAACGGTGCTGTAATCTGAAAACAGTGTGGTGCAGTACCAACACATCCTGTCCCGACTGTTCCAACAGAACCATCTAAACCTACGCCTGTACCTGCATCATTAGGGTTTCCTAAACCAGCCGGAGTGGGAGCATTAAATAAATGACCTAGCTCACTCCCTCGACAGTTATACCCCCCATTATTACCAGGAAAGAAGGTTGATTCACAAGTTAAATCAGGCTGTGTGGTACTCGGCTGTTGGTAAAGAGACTATCAAAAGAGTGTAACGAACCGTGAAAATAGAGGTGCTTTGTGAACTATTTCACACAAATAGAGAGTCAAAATCACCGAGCCTTACGTCGCGCCACAAAGGCAAGTAACAAACTCATAATGCCTAAACCCCATATTGATAAACTTGGGACATTTTGTGGTGTAACAGGCGCAACGACGGATTGTCCACGCACAGGCCAGACAAATGAATGATTACTATCTTTAATGCGGACGCTCTGAAAGCCGCTACGGATAACGAAGTGCCATGCATGAGTAGATGCAATACGTGCAAACTCAGTACCCGTCCAATACACGTAGGGTTGTGCATTAATGAATGGTGCCGTAAATTGTAAACAATGTGATACCATGCCAGAAGAACACCTTGTACCGACTTTACCCCCTGTAGCACCTGTACCCCCATGATTCGGATTTCTTAAACTAATATTAAATAAGTTACCCAACTCACTAGCTGTACAGTTATATCCAGATCCTTGTGCAGAATTACCACCAGAGGCAGGAACCTGATCTTCACAACTAACATCTGGTTGTGCTGTTATAGGTTGCCGCCAATCATTATGCCCTAAGTACTCTTCAGTTCTTAATCGCAGTACCCAAGCTTCTGCATCATTCCATGTCATTGCACCGTTATTTGTGCAGACTGTTGCGGCATCAGCCGCATCTACAGGTGTAAAGCCTGTCGCTATTGGATCATTCGCATCACACAGGGTTTTAAATAAATTAGCATCTTTCATCCATGTAATATTCAGTGTGGTGTCATTGACTAAACCATTGCCCAAATCGTTTAATGCGGCATGACTCACATTGACAAAACCCAATACCCCAAACAATAAAACCCCAAACAATAAAACCCCTAGTTTTTCTTTTAAATTACGCACGATATCTCCTTTTACTGATTCTTTTAGATAAATTATGATGTTGTTACTAAGCAAGCAGTAATTTTAAAAGAAGAATGATTCTCTTCAGATAATTATCTCGCTTAATTCTCACTGGTAAAGAGACTATCAAAAGAGTGTAATGAATCGTGAAACTGGGTGGATTTTGTAAAATAAAAATAAAGACTATAAAAATAGTAAATTACTTAAAAAAATAACCTTCACCATAAACACTAGCAATGCAATTTTGTGGAAGTTGTTTACGTAATTTGCTTACTTGGTTTTTAACTGAATCAATAGAAATTTCTTTATCCAGTGATTCTTCCCATACTACGGTCATAATTCTTTCATAACTTATTGTTTTGCCTTTGTTAGCAATGAAAAGCCCTAGTAAGCGATGCTCTTTTTCTGCGAGATTAACTAAACTGCCGTTTAAATTAAGTTGCTCAAGTTCTCTATCCCATACATAACGCTCGCTCAAATTTACAAACCTGCTTGGGTTTTGATAAAGTTCTTTTGCTACAAGCTCTAAAGTTTCTTTGAAATCTTTAGGAGATACTGGTTTTACAAGGTATTTGCTCAGTTTAAGCTCTGTAGCAGCCAATAATTTTTCTTTTTCTGTGTATGCTGTGAGCATCACTATTTTAACTGTTTCATCTTCTTTTCTGACTTCTTTAGCGAGGCAAAGTCCATCAATAACAGGCAAGTTAATATCTAACAAGAGTACATCTGGACGGTATTTATAATATAAATCAAGCGCTTCTTTTCCATCCGCAGCAAGGTATACCGCCGAAAAATACCCCTTTAGATATTCAGCCACATTAGCTTGTATTTCTAACTCATCTTCCACATAAAGAATGGTGTTACTTTTAAGTATTGAGAGCATCATCTTTTCCTAGCTGGATTGTAAATTTGGCGCCTTGAGCAGTATTTTCTGCAGTTAATTGACCTTTTATATTCTTTTCAATAATGATTTTAGCTATGTATAGACCAAGCCCTGTTCCACCCGATTGTTTTTTGCTAGTGAAGTAAGGATCAAATATTTTTTTAATATTTTTAGATCGAATACCACCTGCATTATCTTCAATTGTAATTAAAAGGAACTCTTGTCTTGTTTGAATACTTATCTGTATTTTCTTGCTTTTAACTGCTCGTATTTTTAAAACCTCAACTGCATTACCTAGGATGATGATGATAACTTGCATTAATTCACTTTTATTAGCGATGATTGAAAGTTCATTGTCGCATTCCAAGCGAATATCAATATCATGAAAGTGGTTTTTCATTAACTCTACAACATCATCCACCACGCTTTTTAGTGTGAAGTGAAGTGGTCAAGTTTTCCCGTACCATTTTATAAGTGCATTTATGCGACTCTGCTTTCAGCCTTAATTGGTGTTAA
>JAUTBZ010156224.1:0-11306 GCA_032361785.1 Lepetodrilus galriftensis
CAAGCGCAATTAGTCTCAGATCGAAATTCGTTTGTCCATTATCCAGGTCAATCAACTGTGATATTATGCCTTTAAATAATTGGAAATAATGAAATCAGTTACAATTCGGGAAACAGCTATATTTGAAACTTGTTCATCTGAAGCACACATAAAATATCTTCTCAATGTAACTCGGCCTCAAATAATGAGAAAGCGGTATATTGAAATAAGCTGTACAGCTTGTTTACCAATCCTCATTCTTTGCGGAATATAAATACGTTTAAATCAAATCGGATGTGACTAGCTCAGTAACCGCATCCTATATTATGCATATATACAAGCCTCTTATCAGCTGCTTATGTAGGCCTATAACATTGCCAGTTTTCGTCTGGAAAATATGTTGCATGCTTGTGTTCCTGCGTATTTAACTGGTTTAATGTTCTTTAATACGTGTATATCTTGGTCCATACATTCATGAAGTCATGATCTGTGGCCATCGCCATGTTGTCCAGCTATCTGACTGCAAGCAAAGTTAACACGTAGAAAACCTATCAATATTAATTTAATTTAAATTCTACTGCGATTTTGTCACGGATTGTTCAACCTTTTACGGCTTTGTGACTTGATAAATCACCTAAACTAGATACATGCCGGATCCAGTCTCACAATGATCCAGCTATCCACCACACCAATGGCACATAAGGAACACAATAAAGAGCCAATGGTTGAGAAATTATCTTCGAGTTTATTTTATTCATGAAATATCATGATAACAAAATCATATTAAAACAGCAACAACTTACTACATCCATTAAGAATGATATAATGCGAATAGCTCTACAATCCACAAATCCATGAAGAGGTACTAGATCTATGACGTAGGAGATCCTTGGGGAGTATCCACACTGTTGACGCTGCATGATAATCAGTCATGTTTTCGTATCAACCATTCTCACTTTCAACTAAATATACTAAGAAACGAATTGGATTAAAACCTGGGAAAACAAGCGTTTTCAGAAAAATAGGAAGATTTTATTGGTCTTCGTTTTGTTGCCCAGGGGGCGAATTCAATCTTAGACAAGTACATGCATTTATATTTCAACTTTCGTCGCAAATGGGTGAAAGATTCCCACGGCGATAGATAGTACTACCAGTGAAGATAGTATGTCAAGCTGATAACCCTGCTGGCGGAGAATGCTTTACTTTTTCACTGAAATTTCTGGTGTAGACTTTAGCAGAATTCCATGTGTATACAGTTTCTCCCGAAAATACTGTATCATGAAATTAGGTTGCTTTCGAAAGATGTCCAATATTAAAAATAGCCCCATAGCAAACATAAAACTAGCGTAAATCAAAATTGGGCCACATTTAATTAACATTGTCATTGAATACTTTAGCAGTACTTCAAGAACACATTAGTGAAATGGACTAATTAAGCTTGAAAATATACTAATAGTATCTCAACATGGATATTTTACTAATTGAAATAAACTACTTTAAAAAAAATAATCAGAATTAAAATAAAACATTCTACATGTTCGTATAAATTTAGTAATTAAATCGAGGAATGAAATAATGTAGATGAATGTGACAATGGACGACTAAAGTGTATCTAGGTGTATTTATGTTATTACTAAATAGTATCATAATTATTTGAAGAATGTACATTTATGAATGATATTGATGATTGAACCTGATTTCTACTGGAGGCAACTACAGATGCCCTATAGTGCAGTGATTGTCCGGGAGAGGGCGTATTTAGTAAATAATATGAAACTGACCAATGATGATATTTAGTAAATAATATGAAACTGATCAATGATGATATTTAGTAAATAATATGAAACTGACCAATGATGATATTTAGTAAATAATATGAAACTGATCAATGATATGCTTTGTTACTAACAGTGATATTTATACTAAGTCAACATATATAAGGAATACCACTTCATTAAGACTAAAAATTAACAAAGATTTATAATTTGTATCTCCCTGCTGAATAAAATCAAAGTGTTCTATTTCTCCATGTGATCGGGCAAGTTAACTCGCCTTCAGCAGGGAGAGGGCTAAACTTAAAGGTAATATTGCTTGTATCATGGTTTGTCAGTTTGCAGCTTCTATTATTTTTAGAGGTGAGTGGGGTTTGAAATGGGGCTCAGGGGTCAATTTCAAGATCATTTCACCCATATTTTGGTTTGTCCGCTATGTGGCAGGAGGATGGGCTGTAAATTCATCCAAAACAGATTCTTACCTCCTGTCAGAGTACCGGCCGGGTCGAAGGAATCCCCCTCCAGGGTCACAGACTTCTTCATCACCCGCTCGTCAAAAGTGACTTTCTTGGCGCCGTTCATGTCCTTGCAGACGAAGGCGGATCCGAACACAAACTCCATGGCAGTCTGCAGATCCTTCTCGAAGCCGACCAGAGACAGCGCTGTGTGGACGTTATCCTTGCCAACCTGAGACAGTCACAAACCAATATGAAGAAATTTACTTCGAACAGAAAAATAGCTGATGGGTGGTTCGTTCCAACACAGGAATAATTGTATTGGAACCTTTAAATTGCTAAATTCTGTAATTCAACAAGTTCAACGCTAGACACTGAATGATAGCAACACTGACTATGAAAAATATTAATAATAATAATTGTAATAATCAATACCCTTGATAACCAGGCTTTACATTTTAAATATGAATTTCCAGAAAGATTGATAATTATAATAAAAGTAGTCATCCATCAGATAGTATCTCAAAGGGGTCATGCAATAAAACAAAAGCAGTCATCCATCAGATAGTATCTCAAAAGGGGTCATGTGACTTACCAGATCCTGGGCTCGCCTCACAGTGCCGCTGTCGATGGACCTGGCGGAGATCTTGTTGAGTGGGATGATGGTGAAGCGCCGCCGTAGCTCTCCTTTCTGAAGCAGCTTCTTCCCCGTCACCTCGGTGTCCACCACCACATTGTACAGCTGGAAAATCAAATTTTGAAGGAGTTGTAGTTATCTCCCCTTACAGTAGCTTTAAAAATCAAAGGCGGTATGGATTATTTCCCCTTACAGTTGCTTTTTAAAAAAAACAAAGGAGGCATAGTTATTTCCCTTTCCAGAATCTTTAAAAATCAAAGGCATTATAGTTATCTCCCTTTAGAGTTGCTTTAAAAATTATTTAGTTATCTCCCCTTAAATTAGTTATAGTTATCTCCCCTTACAGTTGCAGTACAAATCAAAGTTAAGGGAGTTATAGTTTTTTACCCTTATGGTTGCATCATGAATGTATTTAGCCAGCCATATAGTTACATTAATCTCTTGCCTTTATTTTGGAGCTTACCTTAGATCCAGCAGACACCTCTAGGGCTGTAGCATTGTTTACGTCGTTGACTTTTACCAGCTTGCACACCAGACCATGGACTTTGCTTCGATCAAAGTTCTTCTCGGGATCCGTGTATTTGAAATTCAGCTGTGGAAATCTGAAAAACATTTTATTGAGAAAAAAATTAAATATATAAATTTCTAAAATATTAAACCTGCACCAGGACATTACAAAAATAATCCCCGACATTTCCAGCAATTATAATAATTTACGGCGATCCTAAAATGTGTTTCTCGGTCTAGCGTTCCGACAGCTGTACCTTGCTTCCAGTGTCTCTAACTTGTCCTGCAATCTCTGTACGTCCTGACTTAATGTCCTTCTCTCTGCATTCAGCTTCTCATCACGTCCTTCCTCAAATCCTAACTTCTTCATCTCGGTCTGGGAAACAAACCAAACATTGGCTCAATAAAGATTGTTGAGTTTGGGGCTTAAGAGTCGTAATGATGATTGGATTGATGTCATGGCGAGTCAATTTCTATGGATGAGAGAAACCTGGTCCCAAAGATTACTTCTTTGAGCATGAAATTTAAATATTATTTTTTTTAAATTGAAAAATAAATAAATAAAAAAAAATTAAATTAAAAATTAAAAGATTTAGAAGTTAAACTTATGCGGCAGTGACTACACTAATCAATAATTATAAGCATTATTTTTTTTAAATGTAACCGTGTACGAATCTTTCACAAGGTACCTCTATCTTCTTCATACTGGTCTCCACAGCCTCGTGTCCAGCCTTGTCTTTCTTGTATCCCTGCTCCGTCTTCTTCAGCTCGGCCTGCTTCTTCTTCACTTCCTGCTGGGCGTGTTTCAGTCTGCCGACACGTACGTAAAACATTGCAATGTACCCTGTACAGTTCACCATATACCTCCACGGTCTACAACCACCAGGCCAAGTGCTGCTAAGCATACGCAACAAGCCTAGGGTTCTCCTGTACCAAACAGTGCAACTCTGACACACTTATCACATCATATACTTAATTGGCTAACGTATGTAACGTATTAATATGGTCAGTTTGTGACTTACTTCATGTGAGCTTGCTTTGTTTCCGTCTCTGCTTTACTGATCTCACTCTTCGCAGCTGGAGAAAAGAAATTAGCAAAATTATATTAGCAGTTAATATATCTGGGATTAGTGAAAGATTCTAGAAAGCGACTTTAAACCCCAATACAAAAAAAAATAAAAAGTATATCTGGACCAGTGCTTCAAAGACAGGTCTCAAAGTTAAACTGAAAATAAGTGAAATATTTGTTGCCAAATGCAAAATTAAGTCGCTATGGTAACCAAATTAGTTGCTAAATTGAGCCCTGAAAGAGTTAATGTTTAACCACTCACTGATGAGTTGCTCGTTCAGGGTGGCATCCTCTCCGTCCGAGTTGCTGGACAGACCGGCACTGACGGCGTGGAAGTGTTTCTGTGCGGCGACGTGAGCCTCCTGGTCGGCGCGACTCTCTTCCTGGAGTTTGTCCAGGTCCTTGCTCAGCTTCTCCAGGTTTTTGCCGTGGGACGTCATCGAGTTCTTGTTCTGAAACGCCACTGATCATTTGTACAGAGATAGCTAAGCTGAATAGTGATACAAATAACAAATGTTATGAATTTCTGCTAGCTCTTAAGATACCTTTAGCATTGGGAGAAATGGCCCGGGCTAGCGCTAATTTAGATCCCTGTTTGTAGTAGTAAGAAATGTTTGAGTTACTGTTCTTAAATATGAAGCATTACAAATATTAAAAGTATTCAGCATATCAATGGCAAGGAATAATTTCATTCATCCGAAGCCAATTTCTCTGAAGCCAATTTACCACAATGTCATTTTGCTCTAAAATATTCCACAAGAGAAGAAAAAAGAAAGAAAAAAACCTGTCTACACACCAATCCCCATCTCATTAGGACGAAGAAAATTTAGATTAATATTTTGTCCCCAACCCGTATCCCCAAATGGAACATTCTGGTCGACTTCTATGTTCTGGTCAAAATAAGACATATCGACAGATTTGTCTATAAATTAAAGCTATTAACAAAAGTAATATTTATAGATGATTGTCAGATGAAAAATATGAGCTCCATTGACTGAAGAGTTTCAGAGGTGTAGCCGCCCAGAGAAAACATCTTACATCTTGACAGTTTTTGTTCAGCTCTTTCTTTTTCTTCAGGTCAGCCTTCAGCTGTTCTTTCTTATTGTCCACGGAGCTTTGTACGAGGGCGTCGCCTTTCTGTATCTCGGCCAAGTTGGTTTCCAGTTCCTGCATGATGTTGCCAGACTCCTGGAAAGTTTTCAAATGTATTAGATCCAGCAGCGTCACGAGTGATTCAGTCACTCCTCAAGAAAATATGAAAAAAATATAAACATTTAGCAGATGAGCAGACTCCAAACAACATGGCTACTGTTTAGTCTTGATTAATACAAACCTCGTCTCTCTTCTTTTCTAGTGCACCTATTTCTTTATCAAGATCCTTTATCTTCTTTTCTATCTGCAGAGTAGAAAGATTTCCATTACAACTGACATAAAGATATATATTTTTTAAATAAATAAAAAATAACAAATAAAATCATACCCAGAAAGTGTTGGAAAACGAATCAGTGCTTAACCTTGTCGCAGGAAATTCTTCATCCATATACTGTACGATAAATTACACAAAGAAATTCATACAAGATCATTGGTGAGATGTCATCATACTAGAAGTTTAAAACAACATTATTGTATTTTGTATTTACTTAAACATTACATTAACTCAAGGATCATACCTCAGTGATCTTTTCCTTGGATGTTTTTATCAGCTGCTGCATTTCTTCCAATTCTTCAGAAGATTTTTTCTTTTTCTCCTGAAACAGAAATAGAGATTATTAAATTGATTGATTGATTGAATTAATGCTTTACATTGCAGTGGGTATGTTTCACCCATAGACAACAAGTTTTTTTAAATTATTAAAATATTACTTAATGTTTCAGGGCTCGACAGTAAGGATTGTCCGTCTGTCCGGGACAGGTAGAATTTATGGAGGACATGTGAAATAGCCTAGATTAACAAGCCCTTTTCACTGTAGTTACATGTCCGACAGGAAACAGGGACAAGTGCCTCAAAAAGTTAATGTAGAGCCCTGTGTTTACACTTGCCACAGATGAAACAAGGTGCCTGTCATACTTGCCTCTGCGCAAATAAAGCGATACGCAATGTACAGCTTGTTGAGATGTTCCAATTCTCTGACTATTTTCTGGAACTCCAGGTAAGATGACCTCTCGTCCTTCAGCTTGGACAGCGTGGGTGTGATGTCTTCCTTCAACACCTGAACACACAACTTGCTGTATTTACGCTTTGCTCTAAATCCATTCTTTACCAACAGTCTTTAAAAAAGGCTGTGCCAATAACCTAGTACATTTTTAATAAACATTTTATATTGATATTAGAAATGTAATTGTCATGGTACTTTAATTTCCAAGAGGGGAATTTGTGAACAAATATTTTTAAAATAAAAAGCACATCAAGGGAGATAACCTTTCTCACATCAAGATGCAAATTGGCAAATTATACAAAATACCATTCACAGACATGTTTCAATACTTAACAATATTATATGTCAGTGTTCGAATTAATAGGGGATCCAGGGGTGATTTGAAAATCTGTTAAAGGTATCTGTGTGACCCCCTGAAAATCACAGATTTTACCATCTTTAACATTGGGCCTAGGGAGAATGACCCCCTCATTATTTCGAACACTGTATGTAAATACAAATTCAATGGTGATTGCATTTCAAGTTTATATATCTTTCTTCATGATTTGTTGTTCATAATTTTGAAACTATGTAATTTATTTGCTTAGAAAGCAAATAAATTACATAGTTTCAAAATTATGAACAACAAATCATTTACATACTGTGTCAATTTCTCTCAGCTTTGCATCTTTCTTCTCAATAGTTTTCTGGGCCGCTTCTTTCTTTGTTTCATACAGCCGAGTGCCAGCTGCCTCCTCAATCATGGACAAGATCTGTCAACATCAACAGACATGTTCATTTCACTTACTAAGTTACTAAATGCACTATTGATCAAGAAACATTAGATTTGTTCACGTACTTGAACTGTCATCACTGGTCATATTCCTAACCAAACAACAAATAAATTCTAAAACTGTTACCAGACATCTAGCCCATGCGATACTATGAAGACATATATACTGTAGACCTTGCATATAACGTACTCATTAGGACCGGCTATTTTTGTCCGTTATATGCAAAGTCTGTTGGACACACATGCCGTAATTAGCGTTAGACAGGACCTGGATTTCAGATTCACCATGTTATAGACGAGTGTCCGGTTTATGCGAGGCTGTTATAATATGTGAGGTCTACTGTATATATATCAGTGTTTTTGCTGCCCATCGGCCATCGGCAATTTGCCGATTTATTTTTCAAATGTCCGAAATTAAAATACATATATTATTACCAAAATGTCCGAAACTCTTTTACTAATTTTTAGTCATTTGGGACAATTGTCTGAAACAATATTTATTGCAGCTGAATCACTGCTATTTTATTTTATTTTTGTTATTACTGGTATTATGTTATATTTTATTTATTATTATTAGATGTACTATAACTATTAGGCCTTAATTTGTTTGGCTGAACTGAAGTACTACCTCATTTGTTTAATTGTGTACATAGCTTTTATTTTTAGATCTAATTTCCATGTAAATTATTCACAGAAATCCAGTTGCTGGGTAAAATGCTTATCAGTAGCTAACAAGCTTTGTCCAAATTGATTAGTTAATCACTTGTGATGTTAAGAATATTGACGTACCATCATCAAGTACTCGCTGGTTTCCGAGCTTGTCAGAATGATTCCTCATTTCATGGATATCGTGATAGTCGTGAGAAGACCCAATCAATGTGGTATGGTATGAAAAAACATATAGCAGCTGCCACATATACCTCAATAAAAGAGTGCGATATATTATAATAATAAAGGAACATTTTTAAAAGAATGATGACCCAGTCTTTTTTATTTAAAAATGTATTTATTATTTTTATTATTAAAATATTGTTATTATTATTATTATTATTATTATTATTATTATTATTTCATGGTTATTATTATTATTGTTATATTATTATTTCATGGTTTGTTTAAAATAAATTGATTTGATTGATTTAACACTATTTATGTCGCTGCTGGAATATTTCACACAATTGCAACAAAAATGTAGAAGAATCACAATGCCTCGATATAAAACTGCAATATATTGTTTTTAACCGAAGGAGAAATATTGTATTTAATAAATGATGCATCGTTATTCTTGTGAGAAATGGATAACATGGCAGCTTTCAACAGTACTGATAAGACGGTGGCCGACAGATTTAGAAACAGTCATATATTTCCAATATTGTAGGCTGTCGTCTGGAGGAAGCAGAACTTATTAATCTCCAAGAATTACAATGGCTGCAGCCAAGCTGACAACACGTAATATTTTCTCAGCAGATTATCAGGATGTCATATTGCAGCTCCGATCGTCTTGATAGTTTTCTAATATTTTTAACACTGATTACTATATAAACTTAAGATTAGAAACAGTAATTTAGAACAGCTATATATTATAATAAATGGTGTGCTAAAAAAATACTTTGAAATTATTTATTTTTTTAAATTTTTTTTTCCTATTTAAAAAATAATTATTATTTTATTAAAATATTCATAACAAAAATTAAATTAAAAATGGTAAACTACATACTGGTATATAGAAAAAAATATATATATATCGTGAAAAAATGCTCACATTAAATATGGTACTACCGGTAGTAGTCCTGAATGCATCCTCAAATAAATTCTATTATTTCTTTATTAATGAACAGGATTAACTGTTCGACTATGGTGAAACGTTAAGAGCTGCTATTGAGATTATTGACCGAAATGATTTGACATATTTATTTCCACCAACAGTACGCCACTCTCGTAACTGTTCATTGTAGTACTAACATTATTGATACCCACGATAACTACGGACCCCACCATCGTTCACCGCAGAGTTGATGACGCACGCGTATACAAATAAATCACAACAGACTGCTGTTGAGTGGGTGGCGGCCCTAGTATTCCCTGGCCGCTGTACAATGAGTATATCTGCTGCCGTATCCACCAACTCACCAAGCGAATAAATACAGGTGGATTTGAATGTATGGTAGGGCCAGATATAGATGTAGTCCATAATTGCTGTGTTTTGATGCAAGTATGAAATATGTTGCATAAAGGATGTTATTGAACATGAATTACGATATATACGTCAGTGTGCATATATACCCAGAGAAGCTGAGAGGGAAAAGAAATAATGGTGGTCTCCATCGTGACTGGGATGATCATTTATATACAATTAGCATTATTCACCTTGAGACGTCATGTTTTATTATGGAGCTTGACGGAGACACCATAGATGACATACGGTAATACACAACACATCAAGCATACAATAGAACAGAAATATCATATCATACTATGGTTTTCAATCATGAAAAGAAGGAAATTCTTATGCAAATAAACTGAAAAAAGGTTATTCACTTGTTGAAATATGATAGCCTGTTAATTTGGTTTGGAAATAGATCGTTAGAAGCTGTTATTGTAAAAGGTATTAATGGGGAACAGAATTTTATGACTACACTAATGCTTGATACCAGAGTAGCATACAGCTCAAGTTCAGACTGATTTCTCCAGAGAAACAACATGAAAACCCAGCTGTTTAATAAAAAATGAAAACTTGGCTGTTTTTTAGAAAAACCGAAAGCTCAGTTGTTTAAAAAATGTTCCCTAAGACCGATGCAGTTTTCAGCTATCGATTGGAACTGAGTTTTCTAAAAATAAATGCTCAGACTTTTTCAATGAGTGAAAGGTTTTTTAAGAATGGAAAACAAATGGTTCTAATAATAATGATGCTGTTAGCGGCAAGAGAAAAACCAAACAAACTTCTAATGATGTTTTGAATGTAAGCAGCAAGAGAGAGAAACAAACTTAATGCATTACCTAACCTTCTTTATCATGTTTATACGAGAGGCAACCAGAAATGCCCGACAGAACAGCGTGACCATGGCTGCATAAGACAACCTGCCTCTACCCTCTGTCGTGCTGTGTCGGCCCAACTCTCATCAGGAAATTGTCAGCTGAAGATTACATACACTGTCCAGAGTTGTGTAAACACTGATGACGGAGATTACCGCAGGAAGTTTCTCATCTCTTCCTCATGCAGGCAGCGATGTCACACGTCTAATTATGTGACTCGTCAATCCCCAGATGCAAATGTCAGTGAGAGTCATCTCCCCCCCCCCTCCCCCAAATGAGCATGCAATTTCTATTTAAAGCAGTAATTGGAACCGGCATGTCCTGATCCATATGAATAGAGAATTAATTCCGTGATAATACTGAACATGGATTACTGATTGCGCGTTACCATATGAATATTATCTATTGTATTACAGTGATTACCATGATTACTGACAATTCTAATTACTGATTACTTGTATACATAAATCCTGTTATTAATACAGTGCTGTACTGTGCAGAGGGGTGGATTTAGATTCAAACTCAAGAAAGTATATTGTAGTCCGGTAAACCATGATATGTCCGTGAATAAATTGAGATTCGTGCTATATATCATGGTGGTCTGTTTATGATGGGAAGAGAACCCACGGGAACTTCAGGTTACAGTATGGCATGAATAATGAGAGCAATATAGACACATTATACTATAACATTCTTGCCAGCTATTGGAACTAGTCACCACCTTGTTTTTGTTGTATGTGTGTGTGCATGAGCATGCACGTGTGTGTGTGTATGACACTGTATGTATGTACCGGTATGTATGTGCTTGTGTGTGTGTGAGCATGCGTGCGTGCGTGCGTGCGTGCGTGTGTGTGTGTGTGTGTGTGTGTGTGAGAGTTAGAAGTTTGTGCAAAATTTTACAACTTTGAACACCATGGCTAGTAAGT
>JAUTBZ010156235.1:0-11305 GCA_032361785.1 Lepetodrilus galriftensis
TCTCTCTCTCTCTCTCTCTCTCTCTCTCTCTCTCTCTCTCTCTCTCTCTCTCTCTCTCTCTCTCTCGCTCTCTATCTATCTATTTATCTATTTGCTAATTCAAAGAAGGTTTCTTTACCCAGTTGCCTATTTGGAAAATTAAAGTTCACACACATTTGTGTCATGTCTTGGTTTTTGTTCACACTGCACATAACAAGGTAAGTCCTGGCCACGAAGAACACTCGATGCCGGGGTCTTGTATAGTCGTACCTTGTCCTAGACGGTACTGTCTGACAGTCTGACAAGATGGAGCTTCAGATACGTCGCTTGGTTTTGCTAAGAGTTCTTTCAGTAATAACACTCAGCTCGTCACGTGTACACTCGACATGTGTTGTAGACTCCCCAACAGGGAGGGTGTAGCGCATCCGGGCCGAAATGTACGGAGAACGAGTTCCGGTAGAGCGAAAGTTACGATTTGGTACACGTACACTCTGGTACATAGCAAAGGTTACCATCTGGTAGAAGTGCATTCCGATATTATTATATAGCGAAAGTTATGATCTGGTATAGGCTACAAGTGCACTCCGATATAGCGAAAGTTACGACCAGTGTACCACATGTAATTATATCGAATTACCTTTTTAACATAATGCGACGTTCACTATTAGTCCAATTAAAAGCAAGTCGGATACACGTTCGTTTATCTTCTGTAAGTTGGTTCTATATGTATTTGACAGAATCGCAAGTAAGTCAAACAACAATTCAGTAACGTGTTTAATCTTGAATGTGTATTATAATATTAATATTAATGTTAAAAATATATACATACAAAACCATCTATTTTCCTTACTAGTTTCGTCCGACAAAATGTGGACCTCTTCAGAGGATTTATTTACTATTAAACAGTTAATACATAACAGTTGGATGAGCTCATATAATTATATATATGAGATTTGTCTATCTCTCTCTCTCTCTTCCAGTCCTCATGTAATAGTATGTGCCCATTGACCTTTCCATTCTGCCAAAGCTGCTTTCCTGTCAATCCCGTTGTTATTACTTCCTTCCGTTCATATCTTGGCATAATTTATCACACTGCACTCGGAAACTGTGCGTTCCCACAGATTGCGCTCCTGCATATTTTAAAGCAACAATCTCGGCCTCTGCACCTCAAACATGGAACCAAGTTAAGCTTTCCCATAAGGCTCTGTCGGGTAGGCCTGTCTTCATGTTATAACTCCAGTTTCTCACAAAATATATACTAGTACTTATACTTGTATGTTATTCATGCATTGTTTGTGTCGTTTTTCTTGTATATGTATTGTACTCGCATGATTCACTTTGTACTCGATGACCATTTAATAGCATTTATAGTTAATTCGTGTGAATGAGTCTAACGCCTGTACATACAGGTATAGTATACATGATCATTTACAGGAGGGTGGGTAGGGTTATAGTGTTAGCCCAAATGACTACAGGGTCGAAGGTTCGAATCTCATTCATTGGAATCATTTTCGCGGTGAGAAGACGAAGCTAGTAGCTATGTTTAACATCGGATTAGATATAGTAAATGTATATAACAACAATAATAAAAAGAGGAAATGTGTATGTAAAATATAACATATTACGTGTATGTAAAATATAACATATTACGTGTATATTGAAATATGTATAATGCAGTGTATACAGTATCAGCTTTGGTGTCTGTATACAAGCCGCGTAGGACTCGCATATGTTTAAACCAATAATGTTCTTATATAATAACAGTTTCTGATACTGGTGCATCTACATTATGAATGTGACCTGCTAGGTATTAGCTATGCGATGTGTTTGCCTATCTCTTGTCAATGTATTGTGACATAACCTTGAAATGACCAGATACTTATCATCTCGATGATATTGAGGCTTACGTGTATTTGTTCTATGATCGTAAGCCGTCACTATCATATAATAGATCTACTCATCTATGAAGCATCCTCTCGGTGTAAATTGTTGTCAAAACACATTCAAGGTGATCCGTTTGACATGTCTGTTGATGTTCACTAATCTAGTGGCCAAAGAGTTAATATAAAAACAAACACGACTTCAGCGGCATGATTACATCCCTTTGCTCGGGAAGATAATCTCCTTATCCATACATAATCTCGGAAATATAAAACAGTGTGATTTCTTTGAGAGTAGCCTCCCCTAGTTTGGAGAAGCATTACTGATGCTCTGCAATGATAAGCCTTGTTTAGTTGTTGCAGTAATTTAGAGAATTGGGTTACTTGTCGTTTCGAGACTTTGAGACCAAAACCGCTTCAAGCCTCGGCCACACAGAGTAGCCATGTTGATTTAGCGTGAGTAGGAAATTGGCTAAACAACATTTAGCGGAAAACATTTAAAACATGCTGACAGTTGGATTCTAGTCATTATTGTCAAACCTAACAGAACAGGAGTGTTGCTGTTTCGATCTGTAGGACAAGAGCAACATAAGGTACAGTGGAAATGTTTTGGCATGATTAATAATTATATTAATGTATATATCGTAAAGAAATAACATATTATTATTCATACTTGGTCTCCAAGTCCAGATGTTTTTATTTTAGAAAAATGTTGCATACCAGTATACATGCCATTGCATGCGCGTTTATGTCTTGCTATTATTAATGTATGATGAGGGTGCTATTAATTAGGGGATACAGATCTACTGTTTGGAAATCAGAGGGTATCAATCGTAAATTGATACCGTCTAAATATGAATTGAACACCGATGTCCATTTCGTGGGCGTGGCACTTTTTGACCAATCGCTGTAGGGTATTCATACAAGTCATGTTAGAATGCATGATGGCGGTGCTATAATGTATGATGACGGTGCTATTAATGGATGATGACGTGATACATACAGTATATATACTAAAACATGTATGAATGATACATGGAGTGAGGAAATGTCATCATTGATGAATATCATCAGTGACGAATGCCATCAATGGTGAACGCAATTATGAACGATGAACAGCGTGAGTGATGAATGACATGGAGTGACGTAGCAGTACATTTTACGTGTTAAGACTATGCGACAAAATCCAGAAGTGGCAAGTCCGTTGAATGCACACTATCCATGAGTGTATCATTATCGTCTGTATAGTGGTGAACATTTGTTTGTAACGTGCAGATATATCAGTGCTAATATATAAGAATACTACAAGACATGTAAACAATGGTACATGTACAGCGGTTTCTTAGGAATGCTCATCACAGTATGGTTTGACCATGTAACAATGTTGTCATGCCAATGTGTACCTGTTCTTATCATGTCATCTGAAATTGCAACGTAGCCAATCGAAAACTCAAGATAGATCTGCACACAAGTGTCGCAATATGAATTCTACTCACGTTATTAATAATACATATCCCTAAGAATTGACCTATTATATCCCTAACAATTGTCCTAAAAAAAACATAAACATGTTTTTGAAAAAGTTCAGACGACATACAAAGTTAGCAAATATTTATTAAAGTATGAGTTTTATCTAAACATTGTCAACTACGATACAGCAAGAACGGATTGAAGTTTACCAGACTGTAATGGACTCGCAGTCAATACGTAGTGTGGATTATCGTCTTATCGGATTAGGGTGTCTTGGCTTTAAATGTTTTCCTAGCAATGACACTGAGTGACAGGGACTGGGAGTCATCGCATTCATACCCAGGATGAAGGAGAAAACAAAGTTAAGCTAAAGACTGGAACAAAGTTGTTTTCAACATAAATAAATTAATACGATCAACTTAGTGTTCACTGTCCAGTTGCCCGGAGTAATACCTGATCGGATTATACTAATAATTATTATTATTATCTCGGATTACTATAATAATTAGTGTAAATATTGTTAAGCTTGGCATCTAATCATCTTTGGAAAAGAAATTCAATATGAAAAAAAAAATGCGTGTTTTGGAAATGTTTCAAAATAATTCATACACAAGAATCAATTAAAGTTGTGACATTTTGATTGTCCGAACAATCTTGCCCTAGTTTATAAACGGCCAGTAAAGTTACGTTATTGTATAGTAATCAATTGGGTCACGCAAATCCAGACTCCCTTATTACCCATTCAAACATCCATAATACATGTAACTGGAAATAGCTTGTCCAGTCCATTGTCCGCCAGCGGCCAAGCAAGACGAGCTGACCCCTGTCCTTGTTGCACAACGTCTCTTGTCCGTCCAGTCGCTCGCGGCGGTGGTGGTTACACTGACCAGACTGTGGGGGTCAGTGCAGCAGGTCGCTCTGTGTCATGTCTGTTTGCAACAAGGTCACCATTTTACATAGGCTAGACTATACCAAGAGCCACGTAAGTACTATATAGTTTACATGCATGGCTTTTAGTTGTCGCTGGGTGTGTATAACAATATGAAGGAAGCTATACTGTGCGAGGGATTCGGAAGGGTTGTCTCCTGGCTCCTTCTTTATAATATACGGATGCTCAGTGTTTCAGTCTGCTTGCATGTTGTACACTGTAGGTATAGACGATTACAAAGCTGTGTGTTGTCAATGATTAGTGTATTTGTGTGCGTGTTATCGCTGTTGAAAACAATGCTAACATAATGATTATAAGCTTAAGCTCAATCAAAAATATGCAATAACTCTCTCCCTCTCCCTCTCTCTCTCCAACCCCTCTCTCTGTCTGTCTGTCTCTCTGGCTGTCTCTCCATATACTACTTACATCACCTTTCAAATACACATGATACACACGTACAACTGTCGTTAATCACTCTCTCTCCCTCCCTCTCTCCGTCTGTCTCCCTCCCTCTGTCTGTCTCTCTCTCTCTCTCTCTGTATGTCTCTCTGTCTCTCCATATACTACTTACATCACCTTTCAATACACACGTACAACTATCACTCCTGTGATACCCACGTTGTAGACATGATATCCCGGGGGAAACATAGCGTCCTGAACCGAAGGACAGTCTCGGACAGCGATCAGCTGCTGATAGATCTGTCCATCCTCACGTCCACTCAACATTATCCAACAACAGCCGCCCCCAGTTATGTACGATACATGTAACATCTGTCAGCATTAACTCGACTGGAAGCCACTGTCGGGTCCGAAATCCTGTACACGTTACGGTGTCAGTCAATCAAGGGACGAAGTAATGTGTTGGTTCATTGAATACTAGTATTTCATTTCCCATATGTGAAGATTGTATTTCCCACTGAGGTTTCTTATTCCGGTGGAATTATCCCAAGGGAGGTTTAGTATATTTTATACATGCAGTATTGTATTACTCCAGTATACCCATTATTTATATGTTGTGTTGTGGGAAGCTATGATAAGTGTTTTAATTAATTATTATTGAATTTCAATTATCTCGACTATTTTCATGGCAATGAAAGTGGCAAGATGCATACCATCATGGTTTTATGATATTCTATATAATACCGACAGAAAATAAGGGAACGCATAATGGTAACAATTTTAGTATAGGCAAATTCAAAGTGCACGTAAAATATGGTATTGCCCATGCATTTTCGCACTTGGGTTGAACATTTCATTACAATTAATTTACTCAGTTTTGAGAAATAGCACTTTATGTGTCCGTGTTTTAATGTGTTCCGTATAGGAATATCAGTATCGTTCCTTTATTTTCTGACGGTAGTATATATCTACTCCATTTAGATATTAGAATATACCTATCAAGACACTGTCATTGAGATTGCCAGTTATTTCTAAACCGACAATCCGTTCATGATGATGGTAATATAAATACATTTGTATCATTTGTATTTCTACAGATAAATTACAAGTGTTTTTTTTAAAATTATACTGTTTTCTGTCCTAATTAGATTGACAATGCACATTGATGTATGAGAGGAGTGTTGAATTAATGTTATTCAACTACGTGTATCTATAACACGTTTGAACAAGTAGACTCGTTATGTTCTTCGTCGCAAATGGGTGAACGATTCCCGCAGCGACGTTAAACTCCATATTCACTCACTCACACGTTATGTTCTATGTTAACAAAATATTTCTGACATTTTGTTGACGCTCCTGTGTTGCCCAAGATCTCTCGATAATAAATAGATAAAAAGGCATTAGTGGCGCCTATGTTTGAAGTGAGTTTTGTCATTGGGTACTGTATCAATGCTGTCGTGTTGGGGGTTTGGGGTCAAGAACTGTTGACAAAGGTAGACACTAAAACCCAGCACAGAAAAGTCGCAAGAAGCAATTGTGTACTTTATCTGACAGCGACGTGCTATACAGGGGTTCCTTGCAGGGTCAAAAGTGTCAGGCCTTTGCATTGAACTTATAATTCCGTTAGGTAGAGTGAATAGTTTCCATCTATAATCCCAGGTAAATTCTGCTGCATGTGTCGCTGAATGAGCAAATCAATGCTTGTGAAGAATCATATGTTTTCGCATTTAGTTCGTACTAACGGAAACAACAACTCATTTCTTTGGTCATAATAAGGTACGAGAATATAATAATGTTGGTATCATGTGCTATTGTATGTGATCTGTTGGTATGGTGTGCTATTATTTTGTGATATGTTGGTATGGTGTGCTATTATTTTGTGATCTGTTGGTATGTAACGTTGTGAATATGCTTTCGAGCGTGGATTTGGCGCAATATAAATGTTCACATTATTATTATTATTATTATTATTCTATATATATTAGTATTATTAGTATTATTCCGAATTTCACATTAATTACTGCTATGTTTTCGAATGTTATAGTTTGGCATGAAATGGAATGGAAAAAAAACAAAAAACATTTTCTTATTTCATTTGACCTAACCAAAAAATATAAAAATAGCAGCAGTAATAAAAGGTCTGTTTATATATACAACGATCACTAAATAGGGACGACGTTCGAAAGAAGTAACGGGTAAACAGGTTCGATTTGCACCTGCTGATGCTCTTCTTCACATACCAGCACGTGCAAATTCAGCCTATCAGCCTGTTCGTTCTTTAGAACGTCGCACCTCTGCATAAAATAATACTTACTCAACATATTTAGTGATCGTTATATAAACAGATTTTTTTTTATTACTGGTGCAATCCTTTATATATTTGTTTTATTTTTGTTTGTTTTTTTTGTTTTTCATTCCATGAAGTATTTACCGAGATAATCTACGAAATAGGGGTGTCAATGCATTTCATGCCAAACGTATGTTATTGAACTGTTGCACACCATAACGCGTGCTCACTTAAATTGACAATTAAGATTTGCATCTGTAACAAATAGTATTTTCGGTTTATCGTGTATGACTGGTTCTGTAATAATGTGTCCACGCCAATTCTTCAATATCATACCACAGCATATACCACAGTCTACAGTATGTACACTCTAATTAAGTACATTACCATCTCTACATAACAAGAAGACATTCCTATACGCAGCAGCGCGGGTACATGTAATACGTGCAACTAATGTGTGACGGCTTTATCTTGATGCTCTTGGACTTCAGTAAAATGGATTTACGGTATACGTAACTACGACTAATTATCCGATGACCTTTCCGATTGGAATCCCTTGACCCCAGATACTTGGTAATTCAATGGTTGCCCTTAGAATAACCTTTCAGTGATGTTATCTTTCATCTTAAACGTTATACACGTAATGTGATTGTATCGTAGCGGACAGAAATGCCAGGCTTCATCTTATCATGTTTCGGCGTATGAGCATGATGTTCAAATAGCTTCAACTATCATGTTCACGGGTGGTTATTTTCGTGGCATTAGAGTGGGCTTAGTAGTCTCGACATATCCAGTTATGTTGGTATTCCTATGGTAATTTACTGAAGTGGTCAACGCTTACAGGCTTGATCTTTCCGTAATTGAACAAACATCAACTTGTATTAAATGGATGTCGACGGTAACGGACACTTTCAATTTGGAAAATATGTTCTTTCAAGTCCAAGGATCACAATGATCCCTACATTCAGCCAAGCCAATGAATAATGAGAGTAACTTCCCTTACACCGCTGGGAACGTTTATACGGCATCTTTGATCAGCTAATGTATTCTACAAATGGCATTTAGAGTTTCTGAAAATATTTGTATTAATTAGATCAAAATCAGCAGAATGTCTGCCAGTGGAGTCTAGGGCACATCGTGATCTCAATGTTAAGAAGGTTGTCCGATGTGTACTACAGTACAGCTAAACTAAAGTATACGTGTTTTATTTTCACGTTTAAGTGTAAATAAATATTTGCATAATTAATTTCTTAGAGGGTTCAGTAAATAAAACATGTATTTTAACTCCTGCACCATATTATTGCGATCCATTATAAAATCAAATGTGTTTCGTTTCAGTGTCTCTGACCAGTCACAAATACGTCCAATCCACCTCCGGCTATGCCTCCTTCCGGTGAGACCATAGGAGCCGGACTTCCAGTCACAAGTCTCTACCCGGATTTGACGCAGTTCTACTTCAGCGAAGGTCTGCAGTTCGGATCTCAACAAGACCAACCCACCGGAACCTCTTCCCCTTACCAGACCCTGATCCGGCCGGACTACCCTCTTTACCCAGAAGTCGCTGCCCTGAACATAACGGAAGAAGATGCCCGAGAGATTGCTCCGGATTATCCTGTTGACACTTCCAACGAAGATGTTGATGTCAGAGGAAGTATAGCTCCGGATTACAGCTTGGACGATTCCTTCGTAAACACGGGTTACACAGTGCGCGTCAACCTCAACAAACCCGAGAAGAAGGTGCTCAACGACAAGACATTCGAGTTCCTTCCGTCAGCAATCCACCCCAAAGTGCAGCACGATTTCCACACGTGGATGAACTGGCGCACTCAGGTCAACAGGCAGCTCGTCACCATGATTCTCGTGAAGCAAGGAAAGCACGTGCTGATACGGCGGTCTGAGATGACACGCAAGCCGCTGACGACCACAACCATCCGGTCTGTCATCGACAACGCACACTCCACACATCGACGTGTTTCTACAGCCCTGCCAGGAAAGCCTTACATCATGTACGGGATTCCGAGAGTCCACCTCTCGAACTGAGACGAGCTCCCAACACTGTGAAAATTACGTCATATCCGTAGGATGAGTGCTGTGTTTTTGTGAAGGAACCATTGGTATCAGTGCTTTCAGAATGCATGGTTTTGTTATCTCTGTGAACGAATTAGTGTGGACGTGTTCTTTGTGTTCTGTTGGTGCTTCCTGAAGGTATATTGGATAGTTTGAGTTGGACAATGATATGAAGCTTGTGGGTGTAGGCCTATTTATGGTTCTGAATATGATTGTATACAGTTCGTAAGGCTTTGCATCGCTTACATGTTGATTCCACGGAAGTATTCCCAGGTAAAGCACATGCGTGATACATGCGATATAGTGTTGGGGGCCTATTCTCGAAGCACTCGTATCTACTTTGAAATCAAATTGCGGAGTCTCAGGATATATTGAGAATTTAAATGAAATTTTGCCTTTAAGCTATCATCACAGTTCGCAAAGTGCTTGTACTGCAAGCACCATTACCCATGGAGACTATTCTAGAAACGATCCTATGACAATCTTAAAGATTAGTAGGGATATGCTAATGTAACGCACGTTCTTAGGTTAAGAATATCGTAAGAACATTTCGAGAATAGCCCCCCCCCCCCCCCCCCCCGAATGACACAGGGATTAACGTATCAGTCTAGAAATAGGGCTGTTCGTTTTGCCACAAATTGGCAGCCGCTTGACCCCGGTAACCATGCAAACGCGCTCGATTTGCCCAATTTCTTACCCAACAAGCCGCGTGTTAGCCGGTCTTTCGAAAGCGGGCTCTTGTCGGCGGCTGAGGATGTGGAATTACGGGAGAAATCGAGCACGTTTGCGTGGTTACCGGGGTCAATCGGCTGCCGATTGGGGGTCAGCCGGTGGCAAAACGAACACCCCTAATGTGACGTATATTCCTGCTATCGTTATGCATTAATTATTAAATATTTTGGATGGATTTTCTAACAGTTACATTAACCCGGCGCCAACGCCCAGGGTGATTTATACGATTATATATAC
The DNA here is from genome assembly GCA_032361785.1 of Lepetodrilus galriftensis. NCBI lineage: Eukaryota > Metazoa > Mollusca > Gastropoda > Lepetellida > Lepetodrilidae > Lepetodrilus > Lepetodrilus galriftensis. The sequence continues at coordinate 9,980 of JAUTBZ010156235.1, forward strand.
ATATATATAGTTAAGACATGTATCGGGGTATACTCGTAATTATTGTAACAAATTAAAAGTATCCTGCTTATCGACTAGTCATAGGTATAATGGCGATACATCTCGGGTATCGGAAGTCCACTATTTGCGTCTTCCGTGATGTATTGGTTTTGTCCAGCCGTATATAAGAACGATATTATCGACCTGCTTCTAGTGAAATGCTATACCGTAGTACATTGGCCAGTATACTATACTGAAGGTAAAATGTTTGTCAACACTGAATATGCCATCACATTGTATTTTTTAAATTCACTTTAGTAAGGCATATTACTTTTATCAATTTGACGATGGCATTCTTGAAAAAGATTTTGTTATTAATGCGTCAGTGATGTCAAGAACTGTTTTGGAGCTGAAGTAGTAACAGTAGAATAGTGTAATTAATGGTTAAATTGTTGAACGGCTGACAGAATGAATCACTAATAAACGTTTTCCAACGTGTTTCGTAACATTTTTATTTTTAAATTTATTTTTAAAGAACAACCTATTTTTCAACACATGCTTACTTTTCAATTTATTAAAATATTAAAATGTCAAAGTTCTAAACGGTATACATTAAAATATAATTTATTCCAATATACACTGGCCAATGTACTATGTAGTATATACGTTTGCCAAAGAATACTGGTGTTGCCAAACTTTTTACCTTCAGTATATAAAAAGTAGCTAATGGTCAACAGGGAAGAATACAATCATGACAATCTACTGCTGAGTGAGTTGTTATTTCGTGGATGAAAATAATCTCACTGTCACTTTCAGAGTATTTGGTCCATATTGTTGAGTGGAAATACTAGCACGGATCATCAGGTGTGTTAGTTGACATAGTGAGGAACACATCTGATGCAACACGGATGGTGTTGAGAAATATAAACTCCACCCATGCTTCGTGTCTTCATTAACACTACTGTTAAACATTTATCCAAATGTCAGTCATTATGTTGATCACAAGCCTTGCTACACTCAGATTGTAGATACAAGGCAGTGCAGCCAAGTACCACTAATGATCCGGATGTTGATACATTAAACCAGTACTAGTAGTAAAGGTCAAGCCGTGAATCCATTGGTTTTTCAAAGCAAGAGAACAAACTGTGTCCCATTCCACAGAAATTAAAAATGATCATAGCACTACCAAGTACCATGACTACAGGGGATGATATTCAGAAAAGGACTTATCTAAGTCAGTTTTTGCTATATATATATTTGGTCATCAAAAACTGACTTAAGCCCTTTTGTGAATACCGGCCCTGGGCCGGTATTCATAAAGTGGCTTGTCCGAAAAAAGGCTTAAGC
>JAUTBZ010156246.1:0-11304 GCA_032361785.1 Lepetodrilus galriftensis
TCTCTCTCTCTCTCTCTCTCTCTCTCTCTCTCTCTCTCTCTCTCTCTCTCTCTCTCTCTCTCTCTCTGTCTCTCTCTACTAGTAACGAAGATACCTCAATTCCAATAAATTTATACTTGCTTAACTGTCTATTATATGGTGGAGTTGTTGAAGGGGAATATTTTACCTCTGTGACACAGATAGGAATTCTACAATGGTAACGATTGAGCGAGTTGTCCGTAATTCAACGTAATTTCCACGGTACTTCAGTGCCCGCTCAGTAATTCGTCGAACTCTTTGTGATTTGTCTGTGGACTGTCGAGAATCTACAATAAGTACTTGTATATATACAACCAATTGACTGGGAATATTGATTGACCTCGGACAGTTACCGATTTTCTTCTGGACAGCTGCATCTGATAGTAGCGAATGTCTTCTCCGCTTATGTATTCGTAGTAATGTCTTGACAAGCTATGAAGAACAACATTATTTAATGGAATACGAATGCAATATAAAATGTCTTTTCAAAGTCGCCCCCGAAAGTGTCTGAACGATTAATTCAATGATGGAATATGACATTGAATTTTGAATGTCATATTCAAGTAATCAAAATGTAGTTCGAAGAAAACTGTCAAGATTGAATCGATCGAGCATGAATATACAAACCTCTGAACAAAATAAGTGGATAAATATCTTCATCTGGCATCTGACAATCGAACCGGCTTGTGGGCGACGCTCACGCTTTACGTTGTGTAACGTTGCTGGCTGCATATCCGGATGGAGATGATATCTATTCCCCGGATCTGAACATGCGGTATACTCACCGGACCCGGACCCAATTCCCGGTAATCTGATTGGCTCACGTGATCCAACATATGAAAACAGTAGTTATTCTTAACCCTAACCACTTAAGCCAATAATATTGCGGGGAATTGGGTCCGTGTCCGGGGAACAGACCGTACTCCAGGTCAGGTTCCGGTTCCGGAGAATAGACCCCCACCTCTGATGAACGTGTAAACTGACGTGATTTGCTCCTGCGTGTCATGACAAATTGGAACATGTCGCTACTACTGGGTCAGTGGAATTAATTTAAGTTGCGTGAAGAGCGATGTTCAATCGATCAGTAGAAGACTTAGCAGATTATATTGCCGCTGGGGGCGTTCGTATTAACGTACTATCACGTCATATTGGGGCGAATATTAACGCGGCAGAAGTCAACATGGTACAAGGGTTTGCAATCTTATTTTGTCGTTATTGCATGAAGTGAAGATATGGTTTCAGGCGTTTCTATATGAATTTGATATTGAGATACCTGAAAAGGGTCCACAGAAGCTGTCGTGGTTCAATGTTCAGATGCTTCAGTCTTGCACTGTGCTATCGAGAGAATGATACTTTAAGTTTCGATCTTCTTCTAATAGTTTATACATAGTAATAATAATATTTCCGTATGCTATTTTGAAATTCATAATAATTATCTTGTGCCAACGTGGGTGGGGGAAAATAACGATTGACTTGACTTAATTCGTAACTTCGTATACAGTATATGATTATGGAAGGAGAACGGAGCCATTTTATTTTTAAAAATACAAACCAATATTTATTTGAAAACGTCAGGGATTCACGAACAACCAACTTAATGGCTACCTGAACATGTCCCCGGGTTCACATACAATAACAAGGAGCCATTTTGACGGTAATATCAGAGCTATGATGGATCTAGATAGATTGATGCTGATAACTGTAGATTATTTGCATACGTCCATATTGATTTCTCTACATTCCACTCACTTAATTTCAACCCTCACCCTTTCAACGACGAAGAAACAACATATCCTGATTTGCCGCCAAATGCGCTGCTTGTCATGATGATATCGATAGAAGCCACATCACCTTTGGTTTACTGGGCAGACAGACTGACCATATATAGCAATTACTCCGTGCATTTGATCACATAACATATGGATTCCTTCTTCTGACGTCGGATGACATACTGGCACCAAAGGAGGGATCCGAACTCAGAATCTGTCTGGTAACGTCGACGTAGCATCCCTGTGTATACAATGGGCGCAGACTTCTCGTATGGAGGCAGCAGGGGGACTTATGTAAACCTTGCTGAAATCACGCGAGATTGCATTGATTTTTGATGAATGCAATTAATCCAATTCATGGCTGGATATAGACCGCTGGTGCCCACAGGAAGTGTGGGTCCCACGCGGAGGTGACGGAGAGTTCAGAAAGAACACGTTCAATCAAACTTTAGCACGGACTTCTAACGTCAGCCAATCATTGTTATCTTTAGGAAAGTCTCTGAAAACTGGTCATAATTAAAAAGCCATAAATAACTTGATCAACAGATTAACGATATATAGAGGTATTATTGTGCTATATGGTTCTTGAATCAATATTTGGGACTAAATTTGGTTTTGAAGCCAATATAATGCTATGTACATTCTCTCCATAACGGGGTTTATAATTTATTATAATTTATACTATTTTCACTACAACGTAAACAGTTCAAGTGAAAAATCATTATGATCCGACACTTTCATTTATGTTCACACTGCACGACAATACCCACACTCTTTAGATGTTGAGGTACATGCAAGTATATTTACATGCATACAATCACGATTTATTTACATATTTCATGGTCAAACATATTTTCTCTGAAAGTACAAGTATATATACAATTGACTTCTCTACACAAGTATATTGATCAACAAGCTACATTTTCCGCATGCCTCACTGGTTTTCAATGTTTTCAATTTTATTTTATTTCGCGATGAACCGTAATTTCAGGTAAAATACGTACATGAACTATGTCGTGATTGTATGATTATATCACGTGTATTCTAAAAAACGACACTAACCTTCCGGGATACCGGGTTAATATTATCATATTATGTTCTAAGAAGAAACCGTTTCACGATCTGACTCCTGATATGCAATAATTATGTTATAAGTACGAGAATAACATATTCCAACAGAAACGTGCTAAATTAAAAATGTAGGCCTACATGTAACATGTAGTACTATTGTTGTCTTCTATGCTCTGGAAATGAGTACTATTATGATGCACAAGTACTGAATGTCTGAGTATATTGTTAGAGCAGTAATACTAGTATTCCGTTTACTTATACATGTACATCTTACAGCTGCAGAATACTCACACTACGGACTTAACCTCTGAGTGTACTGTGTTTAATACGCTTATAAATAAACCGTAATATAATTGCTACATATCCAAGGAATGCAAATATGCCTTTTGAGTACGTGACATTTAACACACTAATAACGATTTGTTCAGCAATGCATAGTTAATATGAAGGCAAACATGTAGTATACAGTCGGTAGTATACATGTCAACCTCATTATACAGCTGATACGTCAACATCACAGTGTGGGCCTCCTTGCCTCAGACCTGATCATGAATGATGAATTTTACGAACGCTTCTTGCAGGTTGGCATTGGCATTTAGCTTTGCTTCTATGAATACTCCTCTACACTCACTCCGCCACTGCTCTGTATTATCCGTCATAGATGGTGGATGTAAGGAAGAAATTACCATTGTTCCTGAGGATGGTGAACACTGAAAACGAACCTTCTTCACTTTAAAAGTCTTTATTATACAAAAATAGCATCCATCCGCAAAAACAATCAAATACATATTAAAAGAAAATTCGACTGATTGCTTACATACATTTTGCATATAGCATTCACCCGACGTAATGTGCTCTATACATGTAGGTCTATAATGTAATACATAGTTAGTGCACTCTTGAAAACAGTCTTAAAAGGTTGACACCATTATTATTCGTGTGGTCACAATAACATATACATAAATTTGAGTGATACCTTGAGAATTAAGCACTTAATTGTGATTGTCCATTGACATAGTGCGCGTTATCCTACCACCCTCTGGCACTAATGAACAAACGGCTAGAACGGATAAGCTGCCAGTCTACGAACAACTAACACATACGCTGGTTAAGCCTTATCGTATTCCACATCTACCTTAGAAAGCATCGCTCCAGATGTTAGAGGCAGGCTACCAAACAACAATCATAATATTTATGCTACTGAAACTAAAGGGCAAGCCCGTACCAGCATATTAAAAAGAAATTGGCGTCGGAAATCTATTATCAATGACAATTAACATTCGACCATCTATCTGATACATCCAAATGTCAGAAACTCACAGTCAGACCATTATCTGCAATGATAGATCAAGTGTCGGCCCCGACAAAGCTAAACATATTTTCTGCTTAATTTAACCCTTTCCCTACTGGATTAGGTACAGGAACTGCTGTTTAGGGCATCTCTGGTTGCCTCCAGCATGTAGAGGGTTAAGGGGTCCACCGCACACATTCAAATGGCAGCAGTACCTACGTAGCAGAATCAAGGTACCAACATATCAGAATCAAGGTACCAACATATCAGAATCAAGATACCAACATATCAGAATCAAGATACCAACATATTAGAATCAAGATACCAACATATCAGAATCAAGATACCAACGTGACATCAAGCTACCGACGTCGCACCTCACGGATGTCCGTCACGTGCAGCCAGACAATACACGGATATTACAGAGCAGACAGATACCATAGAACGGATGCTATCTCAAGTGAAGACGGACACCCCAGGGATGTTGCGTGGTGATGGGGGACGGTTCTAATATAACGTGTATGGGATCACAATCCATATGATTGTCACTTGAACAAGAAATACGAATATATATCTGATACTATCCTGCTCAGATCGATTAACGAAACACTTCAAAGACAGTGCACAAACACATAATATCTGATGTATGGCTTGATATCAGTCAAGATGGTACATAGAATTACGTATGAAATATTGATGAGATGTACAAATAGTGCACACAAAGTCGTTCGACATTGATAATTTAAATAATCAAAACATTTCGTGGGTGATCATTAATGATGATCTGCTGACAGTAATGTAGTCACACTGTCATCATTATGATGTAACGATGTCACATGACATATACTATTTAACATTATCAGCATGATCCAACATATTATCATCTACAAGTGCATGTCCGTCGTAAATACAATACAATATCAGAGTTAGAGGCATAAATAGAAGCATGTCAAATCTTCGTGATGTCATGAAACATGTTCTAGTCCTATCATCAAAACCTCGGAGTCGGTTATTATCTCTTACAAGTGTAGGGTTCAATACATATGTGAAATTTCGTGGGTGGGTGCAATGTGTTATCCCAACTGTAGGCGTGCTGGTATTTACCTAACATCTGCATTGCACGAGAATTATCTAAATTATCTACATTTTGCAAATTGATTACTATTTCGTCATACCGGGGATGTGTGGATATCAACCTACCATGTTTGTGAAGAACATCTATACATACTTAAAATAGCATACATAGTCTACGGAGTATAATTCCAAACCTTTATTAATATTAGTTCTTAAAACAGTGTTTATATTCCTTACAAAGATCATTCCAGATTCCCAGTTACTCATTCCATTGTATTTCAATATCACTGGAAACCCAGATGAATATAAATACACATACTATAGTATGCCAAACAGTTATTACAATTAGTTGTTCTGAAAACAGTGTTTATATTCCCTATAGAGAGAACTCCGCATTCCCAGTTCTTCCCGCATTTCAATGGTATCACTGAAAACCCGGATGAATATACAATTAGTGCCAATGCCAAACCTTGTGTGGAGGTTGCTTATCGGTTGTTCCAGAAGGCTGTTGCATGGCAGACATCGCGGCGGAGTGCATTTGTATTGCTCTGAAATGTTTAATTTCTCCAGAGACATAACTGTCAGGCAGACTGAATATTAATATCGTAAAAGGAATATTGGTTGTGGGTCAACATAACAATACAGCAATATTTATGACGGATTCTCTGTATGGTAATGTATGGTAATCGCAGGGTAAGAACGCCATGAATATTGTCCTCATACATATAGCATTACCAGACAGGACAGAGCCTGATAGGACAGGAAACTAACGTTAAAGCTCTGCTTGACAATTATCGAATAGTACCTTGCCAAAGCACATTTGCATCAGGTGTTGACAAAGAAGAGTCTTTGAAACACATATAATTGAGAAAGCACTAAGTTTCAGTTTAAATGATGAAGTCTAGGCCTATACATGTTGGTACATATAATGAATGCGATATCAACTTATTTTAAGAAATTGTGAGTTTATACAAATAGCGGTACATTGAATTAAATACTGTTTTCGAATAGTAAGCATGTAAAGAAAAATGTTCGTATTAACTATTATAACATTCTAGAGAACTGTCAAGTAGGAATACGAAAGATCCTTAGGAAAACATCCACGATGAATCATAACTGACATATCCCGTGTCTGGATTAATCGCACTCAGATGTGCTGTCACGTGGCATGTGCAGCTTCCGGTACGATGGGAATACGACTGCGATTAATTAAAGGCCTTCATCTCTGACGTGCACACACGCGCACCCACGCGCATGCACTTAACGCTGGGCCGGGACATTGCTATTAGCAGAATCAGAACAGATCCGCGATGCGCGCCGCCTTGTCATAAAATCCGATACTTGACCTAAACAAGTTTGCATTTCATGTAAACACGACCGACTACATAATTATCTTTACTTTAATTGAAACCAGAAACCTGTACAGCATGTGCACGTGCCGTATTCAAATGCCCGTCAATTTACACAGAAATGCCATGCTTGGTATCCCAGTCAAACTTATTTTAGAATGTATAGTACTACAATCCACGACTTTCTGAACTGTCTCACATTACAGCATGTCCTTAACCAACACTATGACGGAAACGTATAAAACTGCACCCAATATTCGATCTTCATTCATTTCCAAAATAGGCCCGTGGAATGAATATCCCGAGAACCGTCTCCCTGTCTAATGAAATCATCGTGATGACAATTCCGCGAAGTGGCACGTGTGGATTTATCCCAATCTCTGGCTATCCCTTCTCGAAGGAATGTGCCACACCACTCTCTTGAACCGTGCACGGTCAGAACAGCGACCAGAGCATACGACTGGCACAGACCGCGGATCTAATTTAATGACTGCTCCCCCATTGTGCCAATTTACAAATTGCAGGTTCCCTACAGGGCCCATGCGTGTCTCTGGAACTGGAAATGCCATGACACGAACTATTAGTTCCGCCAGAGTGTGGCGTTATCAGTCTATATTCTCTCCAGAGCAATTCTACACATTATAGCCTGTTTCACAGTCTAGTTCGTATTACCACAGTAATTACGTTTGGATGGGTTCCTCTGATGTAAGACACTAACCACTGTCTGATAATCAGGGCAAGAGAGAGGATTAATCAGTGTCTGATGTTACGTTTCTGTGGCTTTTGATATGAACGTAGATGTGACTATGCGCCAGGTTTCTCCATTACTACTGGGTCTTACGTCACACACCTAGATATGCTTTACACTTATAGGAGGGATGCCATAGCTGTACTTAGATATAATGATAACTTCACACAGGTGGTGGCTGTTATCAATACACCAGACAACGACGGATCTGTTTCTGTTTGTCTGGTTATCTATTCCTTAATTCAGATCCTTTGGAACACTCTGTGTTCAATTATCTTAGTACAATTCTAAGACCAGTAGGCGAGTGAATTAATTGGTGTCTTTATATTACACCCTATCCTATTGAAACCCCGACGGTCAGAAACGGGAAACTAAACGTCCTACAAACTGATGATCTAACTGTACGTAGGTCATCAGTACGTAGGTCATCAGTATACGTAATGGTAATCGTAATGTTGCGAAACTTCTGTTATTACACCCTTTCCTATTGTATTTTAGTGATATGTTTATTGTGGGAGGATAACCCATGACAACGGTTTTACTATTTCTACGGTTTTACGGTTTTACGCCTGGTCCACATTAGAGGACTACGGTTAACGTATTTGAACCATACAACTTGCAAGACAAAATGTGTTCATAAACGCTGTTTTAACCAGGATCTTGTTAGCCTACACTATTTTCTTCTTTATTAACTTTACAAGGATAAGTTATTAGTTTGGATATTAGTAAAGATCGATATAGCAGGTGGCATCTGCCGGTCGTTAATGAGCTGCACAGGTAGTGTGGCCAGGTGTATAGTCTAGTATCATTTACATGAAAAGGAAAAATCACGCGCAGTTAAAGAAACCTGCTTTACTGAAGCCGACATGGCTCGCCAGTCGTGTATGAAGTCAGGCCGCTGCTGTAGGAACTCTTCCTGCCAATTATCTGACGTAGCAGTTGTCTGTGGAACTATAATAGGCTATGGAGTATACTATTAGTATATATGATGGATGTGTGTAGGTTATGACAGGGAGAACAATTGCATGCATCCCATATTCCAGGGTATAGTTTCTCGAAGCTCTCTTACTTAGCCGCTAAGCGACCATAGCACTCTCTTTGGCGATAGCTAATACATTGCTAAGAGAGTGCTATGGTCCCTTAGCGGCTAAGAGAGCTTCGAGAAACGATTCCCAGGTCGTTAGTACTCTAGTCTGAATAACGGTATATTTTTAAATGTCATGATCTTTACCATGTAATTTACCATACCATTTTCTGTTTGGAGTGTATTTACTATCAGTTTACATGTCTTTGAATACGAATGGGTGTTTACTACATGATAGATGAATAATGTATACTAGTATACGATAAACAGACACCTTCATGGTATATTGTTTCTGAATGTTAAGACATGGCAATCTAAATGCGATACACGTAACATGCGTGTTTATTATAATAGGTTTGTGCATATGCACATCTACCAATTATTTCAGAATTCATAACTATTATTATATTAAATTAAACCATTAAATTTGACATTCATTCTCGAATAAGTTCTATTGGGGAATTATATATCCGGGCTACAGAATGAATATAAACACACATAATTATTATTGATCAATTTATTTCACAATCTTTTGTTCAGGCAACATTAAATTCATTTTCCATTTCATTAAAAAATCAAAACTAATACTTCAACAACCATCTTGTTAATATTTATTATTCATCCGGAGAACTCCACATTAAATCGGAAATTTAATTTTCGCGAAACTCAAGTTTGATGACACAGCGTGTTCGTACAAACAAGCCAACGTGCAGGACGAATCTTCCCAGCTAGCAGTGGGACTCTAATAACCTCACATCACTTCCCGCCCTGTTTATTAAGCGCCTTATGAGATAAAACCCAAGGAGGTCATTTACGTTAGCGGCGCTGGACTAAGCAAATCAATGGGAACCGGCACATACTTAGATTACTAAATAGTTGAAATCTAGGGAGCAGCCTCTCTAATGACGGCAGTGCTGCCGCGGGCTGCTCTAACGACAAGAAAATAATGTTCTTATAAAAAGCAGAAACAGTTTGGCCAAGACGTAAAACATATCCCACAAGATTCCAAAGATCTTATTATGTTTATGAAGGTTTAACTTACAAATTATGTTATGATCGCTTGAATATCTGGGCGAGTACGCTAACAGATTGTTAACATAAATTAACACGTTTGTTTTGTTACGTTGGAATTTGTCTCGGAACATCAGATTAGATCGAATGTCATGTTGAAAATTATCTACGGCGTGTGCTTTACGGGCGTAGGTAGACATCTTTTCCAAATAATAAATAAACAAAAGAAACTATGTAGATGGTCTTATCTAACACAGAAAAATGTATAACTACCTCGACTAGCTTGTTAACATGAACTAAACAAAAAGATCGACATGGTAGCTGACATTTTATGGTATCAGTGATGCAGTGATAATATTGTCTCACTTTTGGAGAGTGAAACTTGGCGAACAAACGTGGACATTATATATATATATATATATATATGTGTGTGTGTGTGTGTGTGTGTGTGTGTGTGTGTGTGTGACCATTTGGAAAAAGACGTGTACGCTCCAGTTAAAAAAATATATATACACTCGCATTCCTATATGTACATAGATATAATACAGGTAAACTAATACTCATATGCAACCATAATAATAATAATAATAATAATCTCTCATTCAAATCAAAATAAATTAGGTCAATGAACACTTAAAAGTGAAGAGCTTATAATCTATGTACATCTGAAAACATAAATAACTACTTTCTGAAGGGAGGATCCCACTCTATTATACCATCATTATAATACTATGGACTAAAATAAACGGATGTGTACACGTGAGAAGCTGGAGCAAGCCGCTGATCTGTTGATGACAGGATACTGTAAGCCCTCTGTCTGGTAGGTATCCTTCCGGAAACGTCATGGTGGTAGGAAGCGTTCTCCACCTGCCTCCGGTGCGAGACCAATGGAGGATTTAAAATGGCGAGGTCTTCACTAGCGATCATTTTGTTAATTTACACAACATCTCTCGCAATCCTAAACACGCCTCTCTTGGTAAGTTTTATTGCTCGAATATCCAATCATCACAACGAAGCAATGTCAAGGCCGCGGTAGAATCACGTGACACACGATGAGCAGGCGACTTCCGGTTCATTTTTTTTTTATCAGCAAATACATTCACACATCTTGTAGCACTATTATTTCACCTATACATGTAGATTCTTTCGTTAGGTTGTTCTGGGATATTCAACTTCTGAACAGGTAAAACGTCACAGATAATGTTAATAGCAAAGGTAATAGGACATCTGTAGAATGAGACACTTGAGCGGAATTCACATACACAACCTGGAAACTTCTCAACGTCCGGCCTTGTTGGTTGACGGCCTCACAGACAAAGTTGTCCCCGATTTCGGGTAAATATTGCTCAATACGGAGCATGGCAGAAGACACTCCGTGATAGGATAGGAGCTGGATATCACCACTGGAGTTCAACCGTACACCGTCCCGCTTCCACACAACCTGCGGCATAGGGTATCCTTGCGCCGGACAATGTAGTTCCAATGTTTGATCCAAGACCTTTACGGTTTCTGTAATGTTATGGCCATCCGGAAAATATGGGCTACCTGGAAATATAGACACAACATTACTATTTAAGAAAGATAAACATACTAAATATGATCATTCTTAAACGAAGACATTGCCAATGTACCAATTTTGAAAGGAAATCAAGACAGGTATTATACAACGGGTCAAACAATAAACTTGATTATATACTTGAGTATATACATGTCAGTATTAAAGCAAATAATTTAAAGAATAACAGATGCACAACATATCCTTTAGACTTCAGATAATGAAATGGCTAACCGTAATAAATGCACGAACGCACGCACGCACGCACACACACACACACACACACACACACACACACACGCACACGCATATATACACACACACACACACACAC
>JAUTBZ010156257.1:0-11303 GCA_032361785.1 Lepetodrilus galriftensis
CACATGACGTTTTATGAACAACATTCTGAGTTGAGTATGAAATCGTACTCAGAAAGTTTCGTAATCTCGGCCCCTGTACTGGTTGTTGGGTAGCATTGTACAGCACTGCAAATACATGTAAGTGAAATGTTGATGATATTGAAAGACATGTTGTCTCCTTAGTTCATTCATTGTTGTGTTCAACAGCATTCAATGAAATCAGAGAGGGTCTTGCGTACATAATCCAGGGCTGTGTTCAGGCTGCAATACATTTCACTATGTAGCGCTACAGTAGTCCTTCAGTCAACATATGGTAGGACTACCTTTTACTTCAGCTTTTGAGCCAAGAGTGTTTTGTAGGAAAACCAAAAGCATGAAGGGAATGGACTCCATGTATGCGCATCCAGATTTATGGTGAAATCGTTCAGCCAGCCAATTTGTAGAAAAGTAGTGTAGTGTAATGTAGTGCATCCTGAACGCAGCCCTGCTGTTGACCTGACACGACAGATTGCTTCAGAAACAAACAAGACAGAACACAAAATGTTTTACGAGGTATATATTACTCATATTTACACTGGCCTGGGACTGGGCGGTTTGGACGGTTGGAATGTAAATTCTAGATCACAGCTTGTACATCACAGTTAGAACATTTCACACTAGGAGATTTCGGAGGTATTTACAACTTTGTATACAAATACTTATGTACAAATAAATCATGCTTCTCTTCATCCTAAATTTAATATCGTGATTAGAGCAATTTGTAAATGAAAGACCCTTATTTGATCTAAAAAAAATATGTTTATACCTTAAAGTACCAGGTGCTGGTTGCAGTGCTACAATCGTTGTAACTGGGCTCCCGCCACAATAGAAGGCATTGACCTTTCAATAGTTGTAGCTACAAGAGCGTCATGCAACGGGCCCCAGACTAAAAGGCTTCACAGTTTTGAGCATACATTTCAAAGTAATTAAATTTATATATAAAACAATCTTCACGTCATTTTTACTCTTCATATTTTAAGGCTATAACTATATGATCCCCTGGTTCACCAATCAAAGTTTTGCAATTTTAGAGTCACTTTCAAGATTACTTAGCTCATGATTATAACTTGTACAAATAAATGGTATTATCCAAGAAAAAAACATTGATATTTCTTTCCTACACCCGGCCTCATTCATCCCCTTTGGCAAAACAAAACCGGTAAACCAGGGAATTAAATATCCATGCCCTAATGCCGTAACTATATGTACATAAGGATGCTATATAATATATGACAAATACATGTACAAATAAAGAATATCACACATATTTTTTTGGGACATCCCCGAGTGATTATTCCTATGCAGTGCTGGGTTTGTCGGGCATGTCCACGCTGGTTTCGCTGCGAACGCTCTCGGGACGTGGTGGCGCTTCAATCAGTTCGTCCTCGCTGATCGTAGGGGGACGCGGCGCGGAAGATGGAACAGCATTGGAGTTCCTGTCGATGATGTCCTCCCCTTCTTTGTGGATCTCCTTGTGGGCCGCCAACAAATACTTCCTCTGTTGGCGTTTGACTGAAAAAGCAGACATTGGTTGGATTAAGTGAAATGATCTTAAAAGTGACTCAAAACCCAAACTAAAAGTAAAAATAAACAACATAAAAATGTGTTTATGCTGTCAGGGCTCTACATTAACTTTTTGAGGCACCTGTCCCTGTGTCCTGTCGGACATGTAACTATTGTGAAAAGGGCTTGTTAATCTAGGCTATTTCACTTGTCCACTTGGCAGGCAGACAATCCTTACTGTCGAGCCCTGGCTGCATCAAACTAATTATCATAAAGGTCTCTCTGGTATTTGTAAAACTGGGCCTAACAGGTTGATATTTGTTTGTGAACAAGCAGAAATAAGTTGTATTAATTAGGCCACTTCAAATTAATTAAATGCTCCTCAGAGATTTGTAAAACTGAGCCTATAACAGGTTGTTATTTGTCAGGAAGTAGACATTGGTTGTATGAATTAGGTTGCATTAAATTAATTAAACGCTCCTCAAAGATTTGTAAAACTGATCCACCAGGCATTGAGATAATAAAACTTATTGAGTACGATTTCATGCGCAAGTACGATTTCATGCGCAAGTACGATTTCATACGATTACATGCGCAAGTACGATTTCATACGATTTCATGCAATTTCATGCGCAATTACGATTTCATGCGCAAGTATGATTTCATGCGCAAGCTTAAATATTGTACAGGGATTTGTGAACAAGACTTTTGAGTCGAGTATGAAATCGTACTAAAAGACTAACGTATATGTACTACTGTCACAAAATATGGGGGTACATGAACAGTGAGATGTTTACCTGGGATGGCACGAGGCATACATACCTTTCTCTCTAATCGTGGTTTTCTGAACCTCCGGCAGTAGAAAACAGTGAACAAGGTCAGCAACGATTTCTTCCGAATCAAGTTGAGTTCGACTAAATAAAAAAGAATATGTACAAAATAATGTAGGGAATGAGTTATTCTTTTACGTTGTAACGAGAATATTTCACCAATATGTGACGATAAAAAGCATTAAAACAATTGACAACAAATTCATGGTCTTAAATACAGCAAATACATAAGAAAATCCATCCATTATTATTATAGAAATTCAAGTATAGAGACTACCAATATTCAATATAAAGCAGCATTTAAAACTTTACAACAAATTCATGGTCATATCAAATACATTATAACATAAGAAAATTCATTATAATAATAGTAAATTAAAGTAATTAAGATTGTCAACATGCCATGAATTTGGAATTCCAATAAACCATGCATCGGAAAGTAAAGAGTGGAAAAATCTAGGACTGCGAGGATAGTCTGGGAGTGCGGCACTCACTTGTCTTCGATGTCGTACGCCACATCGTTGATGGTGTCGGCCTGCTCTCGGATCTCGCGGCGAGCCTGGGCGTCGGCCGTCTCGTCCATGGAGCCCAGGATGACGTCCTCCAGGAAGGTGTCCACCGAGTGCTGGTGCACCTTCACCACCTGCACAACACACCAGTAGTACACCTCAGCTGCCTTCAGGACACAATACGTTTTGCTACATACTGCTACAATAGTCGTTTAGCTACAATAGTCGTAATACTACTTTTTGCTTTGGCTTTTGAGCCCGTAGTTTTTAGTTTTCGGTGGATTATCGACCTATTAGCGTCATAGAAAGTAAACGATACACCAGTAGTACACCTGAGGTGCGTTCAGGACACAATACTTTTTGCTACTTTTTGGTACATAGCTTCAGCCAAGACTGGTAGTATTACTTAATACTACTTTTTGCTTCGGCTTTTAAGCCCGTAGTGTATAGTAGCAAATAGTAGGACAATCTAAAGCATGGAAGGAATGGACTGATTTCCTGCTATTTTGATACAAAAGCGTTCAGCCAGCCACTACATTGTAAAACGGTAGCGTAATGTAAAGAATAAAATGTAATCATACTCCAGTAATACACCAGTTCTGAAAGCTAACGTAATTTAACGACATCGCTAAGCCTTCATGGAGGAAAATACGACAATCCCGCAAAAGTCAAATTGTCCTCCAAAAATACTTAATGATGTCATTACATTTAACATAATTTCGGGAACACATGGCAGTTTGTATCTCAGCACAATGATCCGACCTAAATCCACCCCTACCCTAAGTGCACAACCTCTGTACATCCAACACCACAACCTAAAATGCCTCCACCCACGCTTGAAGATCGTGTCCTCCAATCACCTCCAAAAGACTTAACGATGTCATTACATTTAACATAATTTCGGGAACATGGCCCCAAAGCAGTTGGTATCTCAGCACAATGATCCCCGTACATCTATCACCATAACCTAAAATGCCTCCACCCGCGCGGAGCCCCGGGGGATCACACTGACCTGCTTGAAGATCTCGTCCTCCTCTCGCCTCCGCCGCTCCTCCACCTGTCGCCTCCCGCTCTCCTCCGCCTCGCGGATCCGCCTCTGCCGCTCCGCCAGCATGGAGAAGGCGTGGATCTTCCGCTCCTCCTGGAGACGGATCAGCTCCTTGCTGAGGAAGTCGAACATGTCGCCCAGGCTCGAGCCCTCCACCTGACTGAGAGCCTCGTCCACCAGCGACTCCTGCAGACAGCAGTCCGAGATTAAGGAAGGAAGGAAGGAAGGAAAAATAAATAAAAATATGAAGGAAGGAAAGGATAAGGAATGAACAAAATAATTTTATAATTATATATTAAATTGATTGAATTAATGTTTAACGTCGCGGCGGGAATATCTCACCCATACTTATATATTAAAGGTATAACAGTATACCATCTAATGTTCCAATATTTAATGATCAAAAGTATTTACCTGAAAGTATATTGGGCAACAAGCTACATATTCTGCATGCTACACTGATTTACATTTTTTTTCATATACTATAAATCACAAAATTAATGCGTCACTAATTGAATGCGACCTCTAGATTTTAGACGTAAATGTGACACCAATAAAATGCGAACGGCCATGTCTCCATTCATGTTTTTTCACCAGTCTTACCTTTAATGCGCAGCAATTAAATACGACAATACGGCGGTCGCATTTTTCGCATTAATATTCTGCTCGCGTTAATTTCATGATTTACAGTATATGTATTTTTTCTTTTCTATATTTGACAATAAAATATGCCAAAAACAGAGCCTGTATGCCATATATAAATACAGTGTAGCCATGTACATTAAAATGTTTCCTAGAATTTTGGAAATTGTCAGACTGGATTGAACCATACTGCAACCGTCCTTTCATTTGAACAAGAAAAAATAGTCAGCAACTCCTTACAATACTACATGCATGTAACATAGGCCAAGATAAGGGTCATGGCCAGACAAACAGGTCAAGGCTATACACACAGATCAGGATAAGGGTCAAGGCCAGACACATGTCAAGGTCAGACGACGGCCATGACCTCAGACCTCACCTTGTGCTCGTGTAGCTTCCTCTGCCTCTGCAGGGCCTCGGTGGAAGTCTTCTCGTACTTCTTCATGGTCTGCTCCGCCTCCTGCAGCGCGTGCGTCGACCTCAACTCATGGATCAGCTCTGCCCGCTTCTCCTTGCCCTCGAACATCTGCAGCAGAGGTCAAGAGGTCAGAGGGAGGCTGTATTACACTCTTATTTCAACCCTCTCCATACTGGAGCAGTGTTCAAATGTATAGTTGGTCTAGGGGTCATTTTAAAATCTACAATGTTAAAGGTATCTGTGTACGTGGCCCCTTGCAAATTACATATTTGACCTCCATTAACAATTGGGCCTATGGAGAATGATCCCCTTATTATTTACTTAATTTGGAACAACGCTGGAGGTCACCAGAGATGTCATAGAGAACAGCACGGAGAGCGCAAAGATGCTTTCGAGAATATTTCACTTCGTTGCTTGTGAGGCTACACCCGATTGAATAGAGGTTTCGCAAATGTACTGTTACGGTTACCATTACCTTTAGGCTATGTGGGAATTAAACCGTGTAGAAAATTAGAATACCTTCAACAATTTGCATTATGTGTAGCAGGCTAGATAGCCATCCTAAACGGGAAACTACACGTCGGTCGAGTCTCCGACGTCACATGCTGCACACAAACTGATGGCCTAACCGTATCCGTAATGATTTAGCCGTAGTGTTGCAAAACCTCCCTCTCATAATTTATAGTGTGTATTTGTATGACACTCTAGTCTACAGTTGATGCTCTAGTATTTACTATGGACCTCCATGCTAGACGTGTGTGTGGGATCTAAGACTGGGGTGTGAAGTGACAGAGGAACGTGGAACAAGCTCCTACCATGTTCTGGATGGCGCGACCTCTGATGACCTGCTGCAGGAAAATAATGGCCAGCTCACGGTCCTCGTCCTCCTGAAATCATCAAAATCATCATCATCATCATCATCATCATCATCATCATCACGATCATCATCATCACAATCACAATAATAATCATCACAATCATCATCATCACGATTATCATCATCACAATCACAATCATCATCATCACAATCATCATCATCACAATCATCATCATCACGATCATCAGCAGCATCAGCATCATCAGCAGCATCAAAATCATCATCATCAGTATTATCATAACACTAATTGCTATCACTATCATCCACCATTATTATCATCGTTCACAATCACTATTATTATCATACCAATCATAATCACTATCATTCATCATTACCACCATCGTTATTAATTACATCATCATCACCTCTACTGAGGGGGATCTAGGGGTGAAGTGCGGGTGAGAGTGGGTCGTATGGACAGGAGGGGGACGTACCTGAGGGGGGTCCACCACGGAGGGGGTCGCAGGTCGGGGAATTGGCTTCTCAATCTTCCGCAGGAAGCGGAGTGGCTTCGCCTCCTCCACACCCTTGTACTGGGCTTCCTTGATTGCCTGCAGGGGAAAATACGTTAACGTCAACGTCATATCAACAAAATTAAAGAAGGGCCGGGCCCCAAGATTACAAAACATTTTGAGTATAATTTAATGCTCAAGCTAAAAATGTACACAATATTTTCTGAAGAAAACTTTGAGTTGACAATGAAATCGTACCCAGGGTATGGCTTCATGAAGCTATCATATCCACTACTAGACTACAGTGCTCTGGGTTTCATAGTTAACATAGAGAGCTTCAGGAAACAATACCCTGTAGTCATATTGGATGAATAAATGTAGCGTCATATTATTTAAACAACCAAACACTTCTCCATTTGGTATTTACTATATGTAATACAAGGCCCCCAGGGAGTCGAGACAGTGAAGTGCGCCGCCAAGATGACGCCGTACCTCGTACATCTCCGCCAGCTGAGTCTGCTTCCGGTACTTGCGCTTTACGAATCCGGCCTTAGTGACGGTGTTGGGCTTGGGCGCCTTGACCCGCGGCTGCAGGACGAAGTCAGGGAGTGAGGCTTCCAGCTCCATCAGACCTGAAGTTAAAAACAAAACAAAAATGTTACATTGACTTCAATCAGACCTGAGGCCTGTTCAGAAGAATGCGAACCCGCGAGTACACGCATGAAATCGCCTTCATATGTGACATCACACAATAACTCGCGTAAACTCTCCCTTCTGACCAGATTACTACACTTACACTCTGGTAGGACACTAACCCCAGTAAGACACTAACCCCACTAGGACACTAATGCTGATAAGACACTAACCCTGGTAGCAAACCTGATAAGACACTAAATCTGGCAGGACACTAATCCCAGTAGGACACCAACCCTGGTAGGACATTAAACTTGGTAGGACATTAATCCTGTTAGGGCACTAATCCTACTAATACTGATAGGACACAAAACCTGGTAAGACACTAACTCCAGTAGGACACTAATCCTGGTAGGACACTAACCCCAGTAGAACACTAACCCTGGTAGGTGGTGAGGTATCGGCTCTTCACAACGTACTGCTCGGAGCCCCGGTCGATGAACACACCGATGCGCGTCTTGGGGGCGTAGCTCTGGGAGGCGTAGTCGGCGTATTCCTGGATGATGTCGCGTCTCTCCAACTTGCCCTCGATGTTCTGGTGCTTGCCCGTCAACTTCCTGATAGCTGCAAAACGGACAAGTTATAATAGCACTGATGTTAAGTGTGTACTGAGTGAGTGAGTTTTATGTCTAGTCTCAGCAGGAACACATGTGTTGAAACATTATTAAATTTATATATTTTAATTTTAAATCTTTTTTTTCACATATTGTTTTGAAATTCCCTGATGACTGCAACAAGGATAAGGTACATGCACTGCTATATATTTGTCATCATTAATCATTTATCAGCATACACAGCATCACAGGAGAATGTTGGAACTTATGGTAGTGAGGCACATAGTAAGCATAAGGAAACAAATACTGTATAAATTCACTTCTGTACATTCATCGACACGTGATCACGGTGCAGTCATATATATCTGCTGAATACTTTATGGATGCAACTTACCTTTGATATGTTCATTTCGGATCTTCTTAATATGACGTGCCTTTTCTTTCTGTTTCTTGGACCTGTTGGTACAAGTAATATCAACTTATAAATAAACTTTCTAAAATAATAACTCAATCATTTTTTTTAAATAAGTAAGTTAGTATTATGAGTGAGTGAGTGAATATGGAGTTTTAACGTCGCTGCGGGAATCTTTCACCCATTTGCAACGATTAGTATTATGATTTATTCACGATGTGGGGTAATATTAAGGGAAGTAATAGATCGGGCGTATCTCACCATAACTTATCGAGTCTCTTGATGTTCAGTTCCTGATGGTTCGCCTCTCTCTCAGCCAGCAGCTTCTTCAGAACCTCGAGGCGGATCACCTGTAACCTGCACAACAGGGGGCATCTCAGCAATATATATTTGTATATATCAAGAGATGATGATTTAGTCACACCAGCTGAACAACCAATAATTTTGTTTATATCTGTCAAATATGAATTCACATATGCTTATTCCAATTTCCACTTTCCAATCCAATGGTTAACGGGCAAGTTCATAATGATTTAGGCATATCCGCTCAAACTGGAAATAAATGAGCATATACAAAGCATGTGTGTTGGGAAATTGATCTGGGTTTGTTTTTTTTGGGAGAAAAACAACAAATTATCAAGGTAATTGCAAATATCAACTTTGGGCACAGTCGAGTTATCAATCTTGATAAGCGGGAACAGCGAGATGGTGAAAATTGTGTCTGGAATCTGGATAGATGCTACAACTTCGACAATATATCATTCTGGGAGAGTGATTTCCCTTATTACGAACAGCGGACCGTTCGGGCCATGCTTCGTTGTATTTGACCTCGAGTTCAGAATGTTACCAGAGTTGGACTGTTTTGGAGAGACTGCAGTTGCAGCTTTTCATTGGTCAAGTTACAGCGGCAAATGTCACGCTGTTCCCAGTATCAAGAGAAGATAAGCAGTGTACGCTTCATCTAACGTTCCTAATTTATGAATTTCAATTAAATATTAAAAATACAAAGAACTGAAAAATTAAGAAAAAGTGTATATTGTTGAGAAGATAATACTGCTGTAGGATAGGTAAAATTCCA
Organism: Lepetodrilus galriftensis; assembly: GCA_032361785.1. Taxonomy (NCBI): domain Eukaryota; kingdom Metazoa; phylum Mollusca; class Gastropoda; order Lepetellida; family Lepetodrilidae; genus Lepetodrilus; species Lepetodrilus galriftensis. The sequence continues at coordinate 9,035 of JAUTBZ010156257.1, forward strand.
TTGCAGTTTACACTTCCTTGTATAACCCGAATAAATACCATAAAATCGAACATCTCCTCTAGTTTCCAGACTAAGGGAGATAACTCTACTCATTGACCACGGTCAAAGTAATCTTTCACGACCACTGGTGTCATTATGTGCGAGTCATAGCTAACGGTAATTAATAAATAGTAATAAATATTAAAATATTGGTAACTAGTAAGACATGTGGAATAAGTAACTTGTTGAATAAAGTACTTGGGTAGTCAAAACAAATGTAATTATTTTTAGGTAAAACCGTGCTAGACCATTATATAGGTCAACCATCTGTGATATTATGCCTTTAAACATTAGGGTAAAATAAATAACGGGGTATGATATGAAAACTTTTGATTTGTTTTAATGAATGTTTATCAGGTTATGAAACTTTATCACACAGACACACACCATCATGTAAAATAGGTTATACTACAGGGGCAGATACACGCTTTCAGGTTAGGGGGTGGGTGGTGGGGGGGGGTCCTCAAAGTGTATTTTAAGGAGGGCTCATAATTTCACCATAATATGTTTATTGAGCAATATTTTCCAATTCTAGGGGGTGCGCAAGCCGGGTGAGCCCCCCCTTGGATCCGCCCCTGTACTATATATCTTGGAATGATAAAAAAAACCTCCAACTTATAGCTAAATTCCAAATTAATATCATAGTTAAATCATGTGAATTTTACCTAACTGATAACAGTATATATATATACTGATATGTGCAATTTCTCCAAAGTAACTTCACCAAAGTAATTCAACAAGTTACCAAAACAACTACAGAGTCTACCACAAGTAGGTGATGCTTTCATCTTTTCAGCTAATGAAATGTGATAGACAGCTTGATTTATCACAATATTGGTCAGCAAACTAAACCAGTCCCCCATATCCTGAGAACGCCCAGACAAACTCCCAACCTTTTGATACCAACGTGACGAAACCTGTCACTTTTCACTGCCTGTGGTAGATAGCGCTACTCAGACAGATTGCGTCGTATCATGTCTATGTTTGCCTATACTTCCAGCCTGATACTACGCATAATCAATGCTATTTTTTGCGTTGTCTGTTTGTGAGTTCTCCAGTATTGATCGACTGCTATCGTGGGTACACGGAGGCCGCTAGTGGTATTGATTGCGTGCTCGTAGAAGCAGCTATTCATATCTCCCCCTGGATCATCAGCCGAGGGATTTCCATTAAGCTTAAACCACTTTTGAGCTTGAACCACTTTCAGAATACACCACGCATGAACACGTTCACAAGTTTTAGTGTAGAAATCTATAACTGTATAGAAAGACAGATATTACATACATTCAATATGGAATTTAGTATGGAATTAATTTATTATAGCAATCATTTTATAACTTTGTTAATCATACATTTATGTATACTAGTATTGAGAATTGTACAGTACTATAATATTTAAATTTCCTTGATTTTGATTACTCGAAATGGCTAAAAAAAATGTCGTCTAATCTGACATTGTCAGTATTAAATGTAATTCCCAAATGTTTAACATTGATATTGTCACTGGAAATTTCCAATAGGAACTGTTTATCTCTTAAAAAATTATATTTTAAAAAACAACTTAAACATGTGTTTCACTATCTTGAGGTTTGCAAATTTAACATCCTAGTTGTAGAATTTACTGTAGTACAAGCAATACATTCAATACCGTACTTGTCTTTTCAATCCTGCGAGTTGAAATAGGATGTTCTAAATACTAGGGATATTTTTATGTCTATTTTTGAGGGGGAAGGGTAGCTAGCTCTATGTCAGTGTAGTAGGTCGTGGGGTCCAATCCCATTCAGTGGCAGGGCATCTTCTCTTGAGTGGGCAATAGCTAAGATTTTATGTCACTTCATATATAAATTACATGCATGTTATTAGGTTTGAGAAGGAATATGCCAAGGAGTTTCATGCTCCTTTATAGTTTGACATGAAATGCATTGACCCCCCTATTTCGTAGATTATCTCGGTAAATACTTCATGTAATGAAAAACAAAAAAACTTGGGTATGTGAAGAAGAGCATCAGCACGTGCAAATCAAGCCTTTTTACCAGTTTCTTCTTTCAAACGTCGACCCTCTGCATAAAATAATACTTAGTCAAAATATTTGGTGATTGTTAAATAAACAGATTTCTTATTACTGGTGCAATATTTTTAATTTTTTAATTTTGGTTAAAGGACATCTCCAGTGCCAGGACATGTTTCTTCTAATGGCTAGTTTAGCATTTTTTAGAACGTTATTAGCAAA
>JAUTBZ010156268.1:0-11302 GCA_032361785.1 Lepetodrilus galriftensis
ATTTTCGCTTTTTCATACTCAAAATTACACTTTTTTTTCTGTAATTTTGTCTTATTGTTTAGGGGGCTTGAACACCTTGACCTTTTTTTATTATCTTCTATCTAAGAGTTTTGTTAATTCAATTGTGTAGAATTTATCACCATTTATTACTAAAGCATAATAGTTAGCCGCAGCTAATTTTCTAGCGTCAATTTTTATCAAATTACCATCATATTCAACAGATACATCCATTTTTTGTCCAATTTCATTGTACACAATTAATGCATCGATTCCACCTGTTGTATTCATCACAATGGTCACATCATCAAAGAAAGGGTTAGGATAAACAACGGCTACTTCCATACCACATTTGGATTCAACCATATCAATAGGGCTATATTCAAAGTCACCATCATTATCGACGACTTTAATGCGATAGTACACTTTTCCATTAGGTGCTATCGGGTCAAAATATCTATAAAATTCATTTCCAGTTGAAGCTTCTACTGTTGTAATTGGTAAAAACAATATTCCATCATAGCTTCTTTCTACAACAAAATAGTCTGCATTCAGGTACTTGGTTTCAATAACCCAACTAACTTGGGTTTCACACTCCTGGACATCCGCTGTGAATATTTTCCAAATATTATCTAAAACAGATTTTTCACAAACTGCTTTAGTAAATTTCGTATGCTTATAAAAATCTGTGAATCCAATTCTTGTCAACTCCGTAGCATTAGTCATAGTATAGCCTTCTGTCAATGTACCTTCACCCGTTTCTTCACTACATTCCACTCTAGAATAATCCCAAGTAGTGCTTGACATGTCTCCTCCTAAGACATTTGGCGCTTCTCCAGCATATTGGGTTACAAACTGTTCTGTACTACCACTATACTTCGTTCCTTCTGTCTCTTTATTATGCTGTAAATCAAGTTCGACATAAGACCCACCGTCAACATCTTCAACAATAGTCCATTCTCTTCTCACTCCTTCTTCGGAGTTAAGAAAATCGGTCACTTCGTGGTCGACCTTGACAGAAAAACCATCTTCAAGTCCATTATTAATCATTTTTGCTGGCGTATAATCAGTATTACCACCTGTTCCTTCTTCAAAACCTACTGGAAAAATGAATTCACCTTTTAGTCCATTTTTTTTGAGCATACCATCACTATTGGTCACAAAGTAACGGCTTTCTGAATAATCAAAAATCTCAGCATCTTCATCAATAACTACATTCCCATCCCCTAAGACAACATGCCCATCATCCACACTCAATTTTAAACTTTTGCCTATTACAAAATCATAATTAGCATGGGCATCATTCTGCCAACCCAAATCTGTCCCATCAAAAGTCAAAGGCATCAAGAGTAAATTATTCTCATTTTCAAAGACTATATCACAATCAATATTTACATAACTTCCATCTAACACGGTAGGCTTTTCTCCCATCGGAAAAACTGCCCCATTCGGATTTTTTAATACGATTCTGCCATCACCATGAATTTTTGCATTTGGATGGATATAAATCTGCTCACTAAAAACAATCCAATCTCCATCAATGGTGATATCAGCTTGCTCTCCAATCCATAGCTGCTGAGTATGCACGACATTCGCACCATCACGAATATTGGAGACAAAATTGACGGTTGAAGCAGATTGCCCAAAAGCAACCATTGTCAATAGCATCAAGCTCCAAAGTATGTTTAATTTTCTCATAGTATATTTTTTTGCACCCCTACAAAGTTGCTGAAGCAGAACTAATAATTTGCACATCCCCTTCTTTCAAAACAGAACCGTTACCAACCATCATAGAATCGATTCTAAACGACTGATAGTAGTTTGTACCAGCGGTCCCTCTAAATCTCAAGTATATATGATTGTCACTACCTACATATTGTGTCAAAGAAAAATTAGCACCGCCATTGTTGATATTTGACTTAGCTAATAAATTCCCACTGGCTGCATAACAATATCCAACCCAAGTCAAATCAATTACTTCTGATGAATTATACCGATAACCTGTTGCTTTAATGTAATACATCCTGTTATCCGTATCAACTTTGTAAGGCAACTTAATGTGAATATAGTTATTATCTTGGGTTGATGTAAAAAACGAGGCAATTCCGTGTGAGAGCACACAGCTTCCTGTAGAAGCGGCTGTATTGCTTCCTGCACTTGGCGTCGCATTTCCTTCTATCAAAACACCATTGATATCAATTTCACTACGGGGGGATGTTGTTTTAATTCCAACATTCCCATTTGAAGCCACTCTCATAATCTCTGTAGCATTTTCATAACCATTAACATTGCCAACTTCAAAAACAATTCCGCCACTAGATGTGACACTATTTTTAAGGTGCAAGGCATTATGTTCTTGAACGATAGCAGATTCTTCCAGCCCACCATCTTGTTTGAAGATAATCATAGGATTATCATTTTCTTCTGAATCATCTGTGTCTGCTTCTATGATTAGCTTTGCATCACCTGATGTTCCTGCACTTATGTGCAAATTTCCTTGCGGCGTCGCTGTACCAATTCCAACATTTCCAGTATTTGCAATTTCCATTGCGTGTATCGCATCATCCCATCCAGCCTGTGTATTGGTATAGAAGCTTATTTTAGAATCAGACCCAAGAACTAATGTCTCATCACCTGGCAAAAATTGTGATTGAGCCGTCCACGCAAATTCACCACCACCAAGCACAGTTGAGCCTCCTGCCCCCAATATCAATGAATTTCCCCAACCTGATGGCCCTTCTTCAAAACGCATCCAATCATAAGTATAAGACGGGCCACGAGATTTCAAACTTCCAGAATGTGCAAGATTCCCTTGAATATCCAATTTCTCAGCAGGTGCATCAAGTCCAATACCTACATTGCCTTCATTAAATACAACATCCCCATTCAACACATTCATTCTTATTACTTGCTCCTTTGTTGCAGTGCCATCATTTACTCCAAAATCTACCCAATCCTTATATTCCGTAAGGCTATGATTACCCCGAAAAGACCATGTTGCCCATCCATATTTGCCTGTACTCAGTTTCCCTTGCAGGAAAATATTAGCTGGATTTGATCCATCAAGATCACTAAACAAAGACAAGTCAGTACGCCCTTCGACACCTGTTTTTCCTACTGTTGATATTTCTAAATCTGCTGAAATACTACTTGTATTATTATTCAAATGAACAATTGGGGTTATCGTACCTATACCAACATCACCATCTTCTCTAATTCGAACAAGTTCATTTCCACTATAGTCTCTAAAGATGTGATTATTAAATTCATATAGCAAGGCATCGGCGGCACCATAGGCACGTAACCGTCCATTCTTACTCCCAGCCAACATAGAAAAATTGATTTGGGGGTAATGACTCGCTCCATCACCATTTAGTTTTAAAGATGGATTTTGTCCTTCAATATAAAGATGCCCATCTGTAATTTTGGTATTTCCAACTACTTCCAATTTCTCACTTGGATTCGGCACACCAATACCCACTCTTCCTGAAACTGCAGAATACTGGTCATTTCCAGACCGTGTCCAATCTCCATCTTCCGAAATACTCATCCAAACTGTTCCGTTAAATTGATAGACGACATCATCATCCGTATTATAAAGCAATACTCCCTTTGCAGGAGAAATAGCATTCATCTCAGCAGTTGTACCTTTTTTTAATTCTAAAAGATATTCAGCATCTATTTGTGCAAACAAATCCATACTCACAAAAACAATTGCCACCAATATAATTATTCTTATCTTTTTCATAAAATTATAGTTTTAAAGAATTTGAACTTATTTCAGCTGCAGCAGCCTTCTTTAGCACCAACAAACAATCAGGACCTAATTGGGCTTCTAGCAATCCAAAGGTTACTAAAAAGCCAATTATCAGTATTAACTTCATAGGAAGAAATTATTAAAAGTTAAAAATCGTAAACATAAACTCTGAGTCATAATCAACACGATCACCACCACCATTATCATTATCTCCAATATTGACTCTAAAGCCAGTTGTTGTTTGATTATAATAAGTAATACCAGGATCATCATTACCAGCACCACTTCTATCTGGCTGAGTTAATTGTATGATATAGTTTGCATCAGGCATTGCAGTATTAAAAGTAATTTGATAATCACCTTTATTAATTTTTGATACCGTTGCACCCTTGATTTTAATGGCATTTCCATTTGCAGCCACCTTACCCATTGCCTTCATTGGACTTGCGTAAAAAGCTCCTGCATCAGTACCTGTCGTAATTTCATTTCCAGCATCAGTACTCACTACCGTTACAACCGATGAAGAATTAACCCAATTAGTTCCTGACGCTGTAGATGTCAACACCTGACCAACAGTTCCTTTATCACCATCTTTATCTTCAAAAGCACCGTCCAATCGCATATTCCCAGCTACTTGAAGTTTTTCATCAGGAGTAGTTGTTCCGACACCTACATTTCCATTTCTTGCTACAGTGAACTGATCATCATAGTTACCGACATTAAACAAGCCTTGAACATCAAATTCTCTCACAGTATAGCCCGCAGGCACAGTTCCTGCTCCCCATACAACAGATTCCCAACCACTTGCTTGCAAATTATCATAAATTGAGAAGTCAACAGCACCTGTTTTATTGCAATAAACTTCTAGATATTGTGCATCATAAGTGCTATTTTCAAGAACTCTAACTTTTGTAAAGGTTGGAGCACTATAATAGCTATGATCTAACATTGTAAAGGCCATATTTGTCGCATCGTTATAGGATATTCCAACTCTAAAAGTCAAGGTAGAATGTCCACCACCACTTATATAGTCCCTAAGCGTAAACTCTGCATTCACACGTTTTCCACCATCACTATTTGTAGCAATACGATACCAATTTCCAGCTGTAACATTAGAAGAGATAACTTCTGTAGCATCAACCCAATCTGTACCCGTGGCTGTAGATTTCAAAACCTGTCCAATCGTCCCAGCATCACCATCTTTATCTTCAAAAGCGCCATCTAATCTCATATTTCCAGCTATATGTAATTTTTCATCTGGGTTATTAGTACCGATTCCAAAATTACCATTTCCTTTCAAAACTGCTTGAGCCCAAGTACCATTCTCCATAGCCCACAATTCAAGATCTGTTGTTCGTGTTGCATGATCATGCTCAACATATCTAGCACTAATCGCTGCAGTTTCAACAAAATCAACTCCACCTGCTCCCGTCGTCTTATCTCTAAAGGAAATGATTGATTGATTTCCATTAGTTGTATTTGTATTCTCTAATGCGACAAGTGTCAAAGCACTAGGGTTATCATATGATATATGAAATAACCTTTGGGGATTTACTGTTCCAATACCTACATTACCATCAGCCGTTATTCTCATTCTTTCAATTGGAACTCCATCTGCATCATCCTTTGTTGAGAAATAAAGCGCACCGCTATCATTATTCTCTGAGCTACCACCTATTCTTGCATAATCATTAGTTGAGTTTTGTCCAAATTGAATCCAAAGACCTTCAGAAGCCCCACCACCTAAGTCGATTAGTCTTAATCCTTCTTGGGTAGCACTAATATTTACTGGTGCAATTTCCAACGAAGCGTTAGGAGCAGCTGTACCTATACCCAGACGTTTATTTACACTATCCCAGAATAAATTAGCATTATCTTCTGTAGGTTTAGTATCTGCTCCAGCAAAAAATACAGATCCTTCTGTTCCAGTATGTGACAAACCACTCAAGTCTACAGTTTGGGTCACCCCATTTTCATTTATATACTCTAAAGTTACTCCATCAACATTTAATACAAGGTTTGTAACAGTCTCAAAGTTGTCGATTACTGCACTCAAATCTACACTTGTGGTATTGCCGTCTTCATCTTTGTATTCTAAAGTCTTGCCGTCTGCATTTAGGGCAAACGCTGTTAAAGTTTCATTGGCTGCGATAATCGCTTCTAGGTCTACTTGAGTCGTGTTGCCGTTTTCGTCAACGTAGTCCAAGTTCTTGCCGTCTGCATTTAAAGCAATTGCCGTAACTGTTTCGAAGTTATCGATTACTGCACTCAAGTCTACACTTGTAGTGTTGCCATCTTCATCTTTGTATTCTAAGGTCTTGCCATCTGCGTTTAAGGCAAATGTGGTTAATGTTTCATTCGCGGCGATGATTGCTTCTAGATCAACTTGAGTGGTGTTGCCATTTTCGTCAACGTAGTCCAAGTTTTTACCATCTGCGTTTAAGGCGATTGTTGTAACTGTTTCGAAGTTGTCGATTACAGTTGATAGATCTACACTTGTGGTGTTGCCATCTTCATCTTTATATTCTAAGGTCTTGCCGTCTGCGTTTAGGGCAAATGTCGTTAAAGTCTCATTTGCTGCGATGATTGCTTCCAGATCAACTTGAGTGGTGTTGCCGTTTTCGTCAACGTAGTCCAAGTTCTTGCCGTCTGCATTTAAAGCAATTGTTGTAACTGTTTCAAAGTTGTCGATTACAGAACTCAAGTCTACACTTGTGGTGTTGCCATCTTCATCTTTATATTCTAAAGTCTTTCCATCTGCGTTTAGGGCAAATGTCGTTAAAGTCTCATTCGCTACGATGATTGCTTCTAGATCCACTTGAGTCGTGTTGCCGTTTTCGTCAACATAGTCCAAGTTTTTACCATCTGCGTTTAACGCAATTGTTGTAACCGTCTCGAAGTTGTCGATTACTGCACTCAAGTCTACACTTGTTGTGTTGCCGTCTTCATCTTTGTATTCTAAGGTCTTGCCATCTGCGTTTAGGGCAAACGTCGTTAGTGTTTCATTTGCTGCGATGATTGCTTCCAGATCAACTTGAGTGGTGTTGCCGTTTTCGTCAACGTAGTCCAAGTTCTTACCGTCTGCATTCAAGGCGATTGTTGTAACCGTTTCAAAGTTGTCGATTACTGCACTCAAGTCTACACTTGTGGTGTTCCCATCTTCATCTTTGTATTCTAAAGTCTTTCCATCTGCGTTTAAGGCAAATGTCGTTAATGTTTCATTCGCTGCGATAATCGCTTCTAGGTCAACTTGAGTCGTGTTGCCATTTTCGTCAACGTAGTCCAAGTTCTTGCCGTCTGCATTTAAAGCAATTGTTGTAACTGTTTCGAAGTTGTCAATTACAGTTGATAGATCTACACTTGTGGTGTTACCATCTTCATCTTTGTATTCTAAGGTCTTACCATCTGCGTTTAAGGCAAATATGGTTAATGTCTCATTCGCTGCGATGATTGCTTCTAGATCCACTTGAGTCGTGTTGCCGTTTTCGTCAACGTAGTCCAAGTTTTTACCATCTGCATTTAAGGTAATTGTTGTAACTGTTTCAAAGTTATCAATTACTGCTGATAGATCCACACTTGTGGTGTTGCCATCTTCATCTTTGTATTCTAACGTCTTGCCATCTGCGTTTAGGGCAAATATTGTTAGTGTTTCATTCGCGGCTATGATCGCTTCTAGATCAACTTGAGTCGTGTTGCCGTTTTCATCAACGTAGTCCAAGTTCTTTCCATCTGCATTCAAGGCGATAGTTGTAACTGTTTCAAAGTTGTCGATTACTGCACTCAAGTCTACACTTGTGGTGTTGCCATCTTCATCTTTGTACTCTAAAGTCTTACCGTCTGCGTTTAGGGCAAATGTCGTTAAAGTCTCATTTGCGGCGATGATTGCTTCCAGATCAACTTGGGTTGTGTTACCATTTTCGTCAACGTAGTCCAAGTTCTTGCCGTCTGCATTCAAGGCGATTGTTGTAACTGTTTCGAAGTTGTCGATTACTGCACTCAAGTCTACACTTGTGGTGTTGCCATCTTCGTCTTTGTACTCTAAGGTCTTGCCATCTGCATTTAGTGCAAATGTGGTTAATGTTTCATTGGCTGCGATAATCACTTCCAAGTCTACTTGAGTCGTGTTGCCGTTTTCGTCAATGTAGTCCAAGTTCTTACCGTCTGCGTTTAACGCAATCGTTGTAACTGTTTCAAAGTTGTCAATTACAGTTGATAGATCTACACTTGTTGTGTTGCCATCTTCATCTTTGTACTCTAAAGTCTTGCCATCTGCATTTAAGGCAAATGTCGTTAATGTCTCATTGGCGGCGATAATCGCTTCCAAGTCTACTTGAGTGGTGTTGCCGTTTTCGTCAACGTAGTCCAAGTTCTTGCCATCTGCGTTCAACGCAATGGTAGTGACTGTTTCGAAGTTGTCGATTACTGCACTCAAGTCTACACTTGTTGTGTTGCCATCTTCATCTTTGTATTCTAAGGTCTTGCCATCTGCGTTTAAGGCAAATGTGGTTAATGTCTCTTGGGCTTTGATAACTGCCGCTAAATCCAAAATATTAGCAACACCATTTTCATCTGTATAAGTAAAAACACCAGTCGTAGGATTAACACTGGATGAAGTAACTGTCTCAAAATTATCTATTACTGATGATAGATCAACGCTTGTTGTGTTACCATCTTCATCGACATACTCTAAAGTCTTGCCATCTGCGTTTAAGGCAAATGTTGTGACTGTCTCTTGCGCTTTAATAACTGCCGCTAAATCCAAAGTATTTGCAACACCATTTTCGTCTATATATGTAAAAATACCAGTCGTTGGATCAACACTGGATGAAGTAACTGTCTCAAAATTATCTATTACAGTGGCCATATCAACTGTACTGACATTGCCATCTTCATCGACATACTCTAAAGTCTTTCCATCTGCATTTAGTACAAATGTTGTCAGAGTCTCTTGCGCTTTAATAACTGCTGCAAAATCCAAAGTATTTGCAACACCGTTTTCGTCTATATATGTAAAAACACCAGTCGTTGGATCAACACTGGATGAAGTAACTGTCTCAAAATTATCTATTACAGTGGCTAAATCAACTGTACTGACATTGCCATCTTCATCGACATACTCTAAAGTCTTTCCATCTGCATTCAACTTCAAAGAAGTCAATACTTCCAAGGAAGATAAATCTACCACCAAAGTACCACCAGCATCCGTAATCTTTAGAAGTCTTCCATCAAGCTCAACAGAATGATTCAATTCATTCGTATTACTCGTATCGAGTGTTGCTATCAGGGAATACAAATCAACTGATGTGGATGTACCATCTTGAATATCAATTTGAAGAATTGTACCTGTCAAAGATGCGCCTGTCAAATCCTGAGACACATCTCCATGCAATACACACTCCCAGTCTGGTAACGTTGGTACGCCATTATTCACCTGCACACATTTTTCTGACAAGTTGAAAATAACCAACCCGTGAGCGGGTTGAGAAATTCCATCTCGTTGAGTATCAGTCATTCGTGGCAATAATAATCCTTTCGACTTACTATCCAAGTCTAACAAAGCTGACACATGCGGCGCAATGCCTAAACCTACATCATCAGTAATTTTTTGTTGCCCTGATACCACAGAAACCCAAAAAAACATTAGAAAAAAGGCGGGGGTAAACTTCTTCATCTTACAAAATTTCTTCAAAATTATCACAATCTGTATGCTTTGGTAAAAATTCAAATTAGAATTATCTACTATGTAGTAGCAAAAGGCTTGCCAAGCAAAAGCATTGTTATGAAAAATCTTAAATAAGGTCATTTAAAAAGATATAAATCGTTATATATCAGTAGCTTATAAAACAGATAATTTTACAAATATAGAAATATAAATATAAATTTATTTCTCCATTAGTTATTTTTTACTAAAATTTATCTCTAAAAAAATCATTTTTTTTTATTGAAAAATGAAACATTTTACTACCTTTGTGCCTGAACAATTTTCTATCATTTTCTAATTGAAACACTATGTCATTTGAAGTAGTCGGCAAACTCTACAAAAAATTTAATACCGAAAACAAAACTCAAACTTTTCGCGCTAGAGAATTTGTGATTGAAATTCCTGACGGCAATTATCCACAATTCATTAAGTTTCAACTAGTTCAAGACCGATGTGACATACTTGATGCCTATCAAGAAGGAGATGAAATCAAAGTATTTTTTGATCTCCGGGGTAGAGAGTGGAATGAAAAGTTTTTCACTAATCTTAACGCATGGCGTATTGAAAAGACATCTGCTGAAGCTGCAGCGCCACAAGCACCGCCTGCTCCAGCCGCAGATGCTCCATTTCCAGACGCATCCGAAGAACCTTCTCAACAAGTAATCGAAGACGACGATTTACCTTTTTAATCGTTTTAAGTAGATACTAGACGTAGCATTTCATCGTTTTTATAGCATGAAACACCTAAAAATTGCAGGAATCATAGTCCTTCTTGGACTTGCCATTCCTTCTTTTGCACAAAATGTCGTTGGGTTAAGTACCAATTGGGCTGATTCCTTTTCAGAATGGACGATTTATACCGAAGATGAAGACATCTCTGGCGAAATGCGTATACAATGGCCACTTGATCAAGATTGGACCGAATGGGTCTTCTCAATCGGAGATGAAATTGGTCAAATAAAAATGAAATGGAAGGATGACCCCAACCAATGGGAGCTAAGATGCCAAGGTCAAGTCATCACCATTAGAACAGTTTGGAAAGACGACCCATCTAGATGGCGTATCACAGATAATACCACATCTTACACTCTAATAAGTAGATGGCGCAACTTACCCTATGAATGGAAACTGCAAGAAACTAAATTAGGGGATTTTGAAATTTATATGACCAATGAACCTGATCCAAGAGATTGGGACATCTTTGACACACTCCCAGAAGAAGTCTCTCTCCCCTTCAAAATGGCAATGATTTTTGTTGCTGTTTATCACTCAACGCCAAAATGGTAATTATGTCCAATGAATTCGACACACTAGTGGCTTCTCGCAAGCTTACTTTAAAATTTGTCAAAGACTTCACCGATGAACAACTCAACCTAATTCCCAAAGGTTTTAGCAATAACATCATTTGGAATCTTGGCCACCTTGTTGTCACCCAGCAACTTCTATGGTACAACCTTTCAGGAAAAGAAATGCTAGTCAGCTCCGAAATGGTTGAAAAATACCGAAAAGGAAGCCAACCAAGTGCAATTGTTGACACAGACGAAATCCAAGAAATAAAAGAATTATTGAGCAGTTTGCCCGAAAAATCATTTGCTGATTATGAAAATGGGCTGTTTCAGTCCTACCAAGCTTATACTACTAGCTTTGATGTCACACTACGGAGCATTAAAGATGCGATAAAATTTAATAACTTTCATGAAGGATTGCATGTTGGGACAATTATGGCTTTGCGCAAGCTGGTGTAACCCATCTATATCTTAATACATTTCTTCTCACTACAGGACAAAACTAATAAATCCTAATGTAAAGTAATTTTTTCTTCGACTTTTCACTGTTTAACCCCAAAT
>JAUTBZ010156279.1:0-11302 GCA_032361785.1 Lepetodrilus galriftensis
TTGTTTTTCATTCCATGAAGTATTTACCGAGATAATGTACGAAATAGGGGGGTCAATGCATTTCATGCCAAACTATAAGGTGTTTGTATTTCCAATATAAATTTAATGCATGCAACTGATCCTTTAATTGGCTTTAGGTCATTGAAAGCGGATGTTCATTATGTTTGTAGACCCGACACAAAACCCTCGTTGCATGTCACCACTTAATAATTCATATTTCTTCTTTCAGTTTCAGGGTTCAAGAATGGTCTTACCAGGTGAGTTGAATGTTCATGATATCCATCTTATCACACCAAGCCATCAGGCCAAAATAAGTCATGCAACATTTCATTTTTCAATTATTCTTGACTTTAGTTGGATGTCACATGCATCTCTTAAAATAAATCACAATTCTAAGAACACTTCTTTGTCAAAATTCATCAATTTCTCATTAGGCCATTCAATAAGAAACAAAACACAAACATCAGGTTGGACTTTAAAACAATACACTTTTTATTGTACAGGCCACCAGTGAAAAGGCAGCTCTGAATAAATGGCTAAGTTGACTTTTCCACGTACTTGCAACAGAAAACACATACTACAGTAGTAACGAGCCCGACAGCTGAAGTCAGTGTAGCCAGTCGGAGGCGTCACACAGACTCATGCATCATAATGTTAGGTCTACATGCATGAAAGCTGAATACAGAACGACTGTGCGCCAACGTACAACATAGTGACAGATGTACTTCCCCCGTCCTTTGTATTTCCACATCTCCCCAGTTAATAATGAACACACAGCAAAACAGTTCTACCTGTAGCTGAAGTAATGGAAGGCTATAACAAGGTAGTAGTATACAGCTGCACTTTAAATAGCTACAACACATAGAGTGAAAACCAGGTTTCGAGTCGGAATAGGGAATAAAAGGTGACATTGTGGGTATTTACGACGAAAATGCAAACCATGATGGATGACTTCTGTAAATGTGGGAACATGCCTACTCTTACTCTACTCTACATAAACGTACCATAATCAATATGATTAGCACCCTGGGAATGTGCATTTTGTAAAAAACACCACTTTTATAAAAGAAAAGTACCGGGAACGTGAAAAGGTAGTTAGGTGAGAAAAGATTTGTTGTGTATTTTCTTGTCGATGGCTGGTTGTCTGCATGATGTGTACATGCTACGGGTGCAGATCACGTTGCTTACAGTATGTGCGAATTCATCGTAAATTTTATCTGGGCATGTACAAGGATATCAATTTGAGGACATGATGCATGTTTTGATCTTCACAAATGAAGAATGAACTGAATGGGTGTACACACGTATCAACAATAAGAGACAGTATCTGAAAGAAAATAAAGGAAATAAGCATGTCACTATTCCAACCAAGCTATACTTGATACAAGTGCCACATTTGATTATTACGTCTTGGCAAGTGGCTCGTTTTCTACAGCACTATTTAAAACTTTGGTGAGATTACTTAACTAATAATGCAATTTTCCAGGGTATATGTAAATACATGTAGTGAGATATGCTGAAGACATGATGAATGCTGTGTCTAGACAAGCATGGAGAGCATAACACATGAAACATTAGCATGGAGAGCATAACACATGAAACATTGAATGAAAAACGCAGATGGAGATGAATGGAAGGATTTGTTATACTTGAATATTCTAATGATAGAAAACAGTGTTAATGAAAGTAATAACAGTGAATGATCTATTATGCACTTTCTTTCACATGATGAACATATGGAGTGATCCAAACACTATGAAATCTGTGAATACACAAGCAATACAATGTCACTAGGCACCAAGCAGTCACATACACAACTTCTTGACACATTATTTATTCATACAAACTCCATAATGTTGTAAATAATCTTATTTCGTGAGAAACACACCCAAATCAATTATTTCCGTTTAAAGTGTCATTAAGACCATAAAACATATAATTACTTGAAATAAATGTTGATTAAAGAGTACTACAACCAAATCCTGGGGCCACATTGGAACATACCTGGTAGCAATGAAGAGAGACCGAAAAACAATAAATTTTGAGTAAATTGTTTAGAAACCTCCCTTCAAATTAAGATATAGTGAAAAACAAATATTGAAAAATGACAATCGTACCACTGTGATGTATAATCCTAGTTTGGTGTTAATAAATATGTCTTATTGTTGTAGGTATATTAAAGGATGGGAACATGGGAAAACATGACATTTTATTAGTCTCGATTTATTTGAAGAAATTTCACTTTATTTGACCATTATTTTCAAATGATCTTTTGTAAGATAGAATGTTGGGATTATTAAGTCAAGTTTACTGCAATGCCATATTATTATTACATTGGGTTGTCCAAACTCAAGAAATCCAGACATTTTCATAATACATGTATATACAGTATTTAATATAGAAAGATGAATATTCAAGGTGTGCAGGTAAAACATCAGAAGCAGCAAGACATGCTCATGGATTCAACAACACTCCTGGAAATTAACCATTTGCTACGGTAAAATTGCTCCCGATTTAAAATATTTTATGCATTAACAGGTCTTACAGTCTATTCTAGATTGCAAGATATTTCATCTTTTTCTTTTACAGTCATGTAAGTACAGCATATTCTTCAGACTACTCAGTATTCACATGACAACATATCAGATATTCTTCTTATTTACCGTATAGTATCTATCCGACAACTGCTAAACCCCATTTGCCTATTTATACATGATGGCTATTCCATGCATGCTACTAACATTGCAACAGTAATAGTTATCTACCCTAGTGTGAGTATTGCAATCAGAAAATTTGTACTACATGTATATAATACGTTTAAGAAAAATATGGATATACTATTAGACATATTGCAAAACTACTAGACATATTGTATATTAGACTACATATTGTAATGTTACGGAATATCGACGAGTCTGAAGAAAATGCATGAGCAGAAGACCTGAAATATGGAGCATGTAATGTCACACTATTCAGTTGGGAAAACACTTTATGTGAAATGATGAAATGAGCTTATAAATACAATGTAAACTCAATTACATGATGAACATTTTCCCCCACATACATTCAACTCATGGAATAACTTACATACATGGTGCGCGTAGAACAATCCAACCCTAATATTCCCCCCATGGAAATTTCAAACAATTTGTTAGCAGATTAAGCAGATACAAATATTTGAAAATTTGATAGCGTTCATCCCAGTTTGCATCTAATATTCTCTTTCAACAGGGTTAGTAAAGACATCTTCATGTACACAATATACAAGCTGGTTTCCCATGGCGAGAGCATTAGGAAATACAAAAGCATGTTTATAAGCTGTGTCTATAACATTACAGTCATGAAAATTGAGGGCAGAATATTAAATGCAATTATAAACAAACAAAAAACCTAATCTACGAGATATTACTACACAACTAATACCAAATAGCACTTCACAAGATTGATTAGACACATCTAATCAAAAACCTGAACGATTCTCATCGAGCCTGAGGTGAAGGACGTCCATGATACGATGCAATGAGCAGCGTCACTCCTATAATTCTGGGTCAAGGTTGAAAGCAGTCAGAGCTATACATAGTAACGTACGCATCTCAAAGTTATTGTCCGATAGACATGTGATGTTCGTAAACTTTCAAGGTATCAAAGTGTTTTCAATTTCCCTACTTCTGAGTGACTGCTTCCAACTACTCTGTACACACAATCACTCGTCAGTTGGTAAACATCTGAATGTTTAATAATAAACATCACATTACCGACAAACGATAAGAACAAACATCCTTTAAAAACCTCCAATTGTTATTCAACATTATTAACCCCCTCAGAATTATTTGCTCACTGTCAGTTTGTAAAATGTTCTATGTACAAAACTACAAAGTCCAACAACAACCAAAGGGAAGATTTATAGAGTTAAAATTTACAATTTAAAGTGTCACTTCTGGAGTTAGAAAGCAACACTAAAACAAATATCAACAGATAACGAAGACATTAATAGGATTAAGTTAAGGAATATAAAGACACGTGCTATCTCATTTACAACTCGCCATTTTTTTAAAAATAACAGACTCGCCAAGTCCCGATTGAGTATAGTCACTTGTCCTTAGCAGCTGTGTGGGTCCCTTGTCACTTGGTATGGAAGATCTAATGCTAGAATCGACAACCCATTCCAATATACACAACTCAAAGATACAAATTGTGTATATTGGACGTGACTCGCTCACAAATTGGACATTAAATGTTGACGAAATCGTTACATTTTCATACAAAGTGATCTAGGGATTTTCCAAGAACACCACAGCTTCAGAAAAACGATGTTTTATGACAGGTCAGTTTTATGACATGTCCTAAATTAAAGCGTCAATGGTAGTTATAGGACAGGTCCTAATATTACTGTGGCTGAATGATTGATAGATGTCGTTAGAAAGCTGAATGATGTCATGTACAACAAAGACTCGAACAAAGAAGCCAACATCATTCATTCAATGATGAGTGATATTGCTTCTGCACTCCCGACACTACAGGATGTGTTGATGTCAGTCAGCTGATTATACAGAATATGTTCATCGGTGGCGTAATGCAATAACAGAGTAATGAACACACATGTACAAAAACTGATATTGGCAAACACTATAGATTATTACTCATGATTTCTCCATTTGCACATTTGTCGGAACAAGTTTTCACATTTCACCTATAGACTTTATCATGATTTCTCCATTTGCACATTTGTCGGAACAAGTTTTCACATTTCACCTATAGACTTTATCACAGATTTCAAATATAGCTTATTCAATTTCCTAGGAAGATATCAAGCTTACCAACCATAAAATGCCTGGAACTAACAAATGAAACCTTAGACATCGCTGATGATGTATTGATGGTCTGATAAATGTTTTTACTATTATTTCCATAACAAACAAATACTTGTTCAATTAAAATATTCATTGATTACAACTAAGCTGCTAACATTTCAGCCAGCGTAAAACCAGCCCTACAGTAAACCGTGTCTCAGCGGTACTCATAGTAAACTGTGTCTCCGCGGTACTCATAGTAAACCGTGTCTCCGCGGTACTCATAGTAAACCGTGTCTCTGCGGTACTCATAGTAAACCGTGACTGCGGTACTCATAGTAAACCGTGTCTCCGCGGTTCATAGTGTCCTTATCACCAGCGGACACACACAGTGGACGTCCAGATTGGCAATACAGCCGACTGTACGCTTATCACATCTCTCTTCTCCCTCGCTCGCTCTCTCCGCCACTTTCCTCCCTAGCAGTGCAGACCGTTCACTCTCGTCCACGTGGAGCCGTCATCCATTAGCTGGCGTCAGTCATATCAGATTTAATTCTTTTACTATCTCCGTCTTCCGTCATTCCGTCCATCAACTCCGCTTCCCTCTTGATTGGCCGGGGGCCGGCCACGACACTGGGGACCTGCGACACAGACAAACGACTCAGTGAACATTTCTGGTAGTTATGTTAAGTTTGCTATTATACTGGGTTCTACTTAAAAGAATGACTGTAGTACTACGCCCCGTAATTTCCTATACATGCATTAGAGAGCAGGGTATCCTTTCACACAGCTCTCTATGGTGTAGAGCTATGAGCATGCTATCGAGCGTGGATTTGGCACAATATAAATCTGCACATTATTATTATCAGCCAAGAAACCATAGCACTCTCTTTGCAGTGTATTAGCTATCTGAGAGCGTTATGGTCTCCTAGCTTCGTGAAAGGATACCCAACAAGTTGCGGTTGCCTATTTTTGCTAGAATATTTTTTCGCGAGATGGTACTATTTTCAACCTTCTGCTTTAGATAGTTACGAATCTTGCAGTGCTATGATCCTTCTATGGAACAGAAACCAGATTGCATGGCCCAGGTGATCATCATATTCTGCCCCACCATTTCATTCAGCGTTCCATAGAACTTACCAGGTACTGGCCTGGCTTGATCTCCCCTGTCAGCATGGTACTGGCGGACACTGTGTACGTCCCTTGTGTGGACGGCACCGCCTGCATGCTGATTGGCTGCACCAACTGGACAGCTGGCTGAGATATCAGCGTCAGAGGCTGTGTTGACTGCCCAGTGGTCACCACCTGTCCTGCTGCCATGGCGATGCCGGGGATCACCTTCATCTGCTTGAGGCCTGCGGCGGCCGCGTACTGAGACGTCATCAGCGACGCTACCTTCGTGCCTGGAGATACAGAGATAGGGTCTGTCAATCAAGGTACTTGCAATATTCCAGCTGATGTTCAGCAATGGTACATGCAACTTCAGGGCTCAATGTAACGACTTATTTGGGAGCCATGGCGACCTAATTTTGCATTTGGCGACCAATATTTCACTTATTTTAGGTGTTTCTGTCTCTGCCGGAGCCAAATGCTCCTTGGAAAACATTGTAACTTTGAGGCCGGAGTTACTGTCAGTTAACACTTCCCATAAGGTGAAATGTGTTTCTACAACCTTGAATTCAAAGCTAAGCCTAGAAATACATAAAAATAAATTTCCAGTCATGACAATGTTAACTAGTGTACTAAGATACTCATGAATATACAAGCATACCTTGAGGGATTTCGGCGTTCTCCTTCTTGATTTCCAGGTGTGTGCCATTAGTGAGAGTGGCACCCGAGGCGGGTCCGTTCAGGATCACCTGCCCGGGGCTGGAGACGATGATCTGAGGCTTGGTGATCATCGGCGGCAGTTGGTGGATTGCCGTGCCGTTGCTGGTCGTCACCGTCACCGGGGATAGCACGCGGGAACCTGGTGGAGAGGAGAACATTTCAGTGTCAAATGGATAGATCAAGTGACAGCGATAGAAACCAACTTTAAATCTTACTAGCCTGAATAGTGATACAAATAACAAATGTTATGAATTTATACTAGTCTTTAGGATACATTTAGCATTGGAAGAAATGGACCAGGCTAGTGGGCTAGTGTTAATTTCGATCCCTGGCGTGTTAACGTCGCTGCGGGAATCTTTTACCCAGTTGCAACAAGTCAATTGATAGAGGACAGCAGTAGCTACACTGGGTGTAGGCTGATCGCCAGGTATCGCCAGTGAATGTGTTACCTGCAGGGGATCCTGGTGCCGACTGAGAGAAGCGCAGATCAGCAGCGATGGACTGAAGTGTGGGCTGATGGAACTGTTGATGAGGGAGGTGAGGGTGACCGGGCTGGGACACTTCCGTCTCCATGGACGCCTCCGGGATGGGACTTCCTTCCCGTGACATGGAGTCCGGGGTGAACGCTCCAGACATATGGCTAGGTGAGACAGGGGCCGATCTGAAATTGTGACAAGATTGTTAAAAATAATAATAACAAAACATCATGAGAAGATTTTTGTTTGAATTGGTATTCATAACCGCTCAAAATAATAATAAATAACAATAATAAATGTTATTTATCATGTGATTAAAAATAACAACAAACAATATTCATCATTTGCTGCAATCCATATATACTTTAGTGTATGTTCACAATTCTCAGAATAGCGGGAATGCAAATATCAAATTTGAAAATATTTAACTGTTTTCATTGTTCACTTATAAATTGCATGAGTTTCCACATAAACACTTGTTAAATTTGGAAAAAAATAAAACAATTCACCACTACCAATGTAGCACAGTACATATTCAATGTAAGAAATTAATAATTCCCACAGCTGCTGCTAGAGGCTGGGTGTAGGCGTGGATGTAGGAGTTGTTTACCTGGTGGACAAGCCTCCAAACGGTGTTCTGAAGCAGGGGACATGCCGCTGTCGCCGTCTTCGGAAAGCCTGAGCCGTCAACTTAGCTTCTGACGCTGGGTCTATCCGCCAGAACGACCCTTTACCTGGTTCTTCCTGTGAGCGCGGAACTTTCACAAAGTACCGATTCAAGGATAGATTATGACGAATTGAGTTCTGTAACAAATATAGTGCAAATTAAATATTGAAATATTTAGTAAATTGAGAAATTTTAAATGAAATTAGGTATGGTTATGCACATAATAAATCAATACATCCAAAAAGCATTCCAATTAATGTAATTATATTATATTAGTAAAACATTGTGTTTTTATTAGTCCGCTGATTAAATTCCAGGTACTGAACAAATGAATGTAGTAAAATATATATAAATGAATAATGCATCAAGTTGTTCTTACCTGCCAACCTTTGTCAGCTGTTCTATAATAAGGATAATTTTTCGTAATAAAAGCATAAATTCCACTAAGAGTCAGTTGCTTATCGACGGCCGATGTAATTGCTTGCACTATTAGCTGGGCGTATGAATACGGTGGTTTAGATTCGTCCCTGGGACCGTCGCCACTGGGCGTGACCATCTGAGGAGAGTCTTTTTCTTCCTTTGGGTTAGCTGCTGCGAACACAGCGTTCAAGTCCGGCACTAAACCGCGATGACTAGCACCTCCACGAGGACTGGTAGGACATGAGTTGGCGGCACTGCAAGGGAAATAATCATGGATAATCATAGATAGCAGTGCACTGGATATCTGCAAACTTGAAACAAGAAAGGAAACCATGTGGCTAGGACAGTGGAGGGGAGGAGTCTGATGAACGATCAGAATCACGTAATTGTTGCCAGATATTTGGAAAAGGGAAGTTATTTTCTAGTTTATGCTGCGAGTAAGACAAAGATTTGAGGTAGATGTGGTGTGCATGCTTGTGTGATCATGAAGACATTTCAAAATTGGACATTCAAAGAAACAAATTTAACAAAACTGTCATGAATTTACATGAATAGAATGAATGAACTAGTGCTTTACGTCACAGTGGGAATATTTCACTCATATGTGAAGACACATTAAAATAGATATCTTAATAATCAATTAAGATTCTTCAAGCTGCAGACAACTGAATATGCCTAACAATAATTTTATGAATAAAGGAAAGACATATCTAGAATAAATTCAAAATCACAACAGACCAGGAAATGTGCAATAATCAGCAAATTTCTGATACATAACAAATTCAACATTTCAGCAAATCTAAATTTAGACACAGATCTCGGCCCAGAGGCAGATTCCGAATGCGTATTTCTGCAGGATGTGTTTTAGCTCCCAATAAGTGTGTATTACTACCAGATCTGCACTAATTGCTGCAGTACCTAATTGTGCCTGTAGGGGATGGACAAGGGCTGCTAGCCACCGGCTCCACTTCCGGTATGCTGATCTTCAGTGGAGGCAGGGCGGCGACCTTCTTCTTGGGGGACACAGTGACTGGGCTCTGTGTCGGCGGCGGGGTCACCTCCTCCACCAGAGAATGGAAAACTATTTTGATATTGGTACTTGGAAAACGAAGGATGCATCTGAAAATATAAACCAGTAGAAATAACTATCAAACTAACATACCAAGCATATTTTGAATTAATACAATATAAAAACATATAATAGATTTCATTAAAAGTTATTCAAATCTGAAGAAATATTTCCCCAAACAGAAATGTTGATGTAATTTGTGTAGAGGGTAAAATTACTAAAATAAACAAAGGAAATTTTCATCATTCAAAATAGTATAATTAATATAATACAACAAAAATACAATTATCAAAATGTATTTTCATTCAATAAACTAAACTAACAAGTTTATTTTGTCAACTAGATCCCTTAAATTTGAAAAAACAACTTTTAAAAATGTGGCATAGATCTGCTACCAACCGACCAATGTTTGTAAACAAACCAGGTAAACTGAACCGACTCATTTTGTTTATGCAAACCATTAGCTATCAAACATATGATAAGTACAGTATAAAATATGTAATACTATTAATATAATACAACATGAGACAATACATTAGTTCGGATATCGTATTTAGATCACCTAAGGTGACCTTAGACCGATTGAATTTTTGCTGTCAAAATATTTGGCCATGATGTAACCAGTTCTAAATGATCTCCAACAATGGAAAACAACACCAATCAATATTTCATGAACTCATTATTGAGTCAGCGTACAGATACCAACGATTGATTACAATACAATTGTATCCAAACACCAAAATCAATGCTTTGCTTCACGCCGGTAACTTGTATTTTTGTTTACATAGCCGCCATGATGAATCAAGCACATGGTAACAAGATTATAAACACCAAAGGAAAAATGCATAATTACACATTGATTACGCATTTTTGCAAAAGACACATGGTTAAATAAGAAATATGAAGCTTGAGTCATCCTAAGAATGACAAATCAACGACGATAGGCTATCAGTAATCGCTAGCGGCACAGACAACCCGGCGAGTCGAGAGCGGCGCGCACATGCAAAACAAAACAACTTACGATCGAGGAAGTTGCAATGGAGGTGCTCCTTTTCGCTGAAATATGCCGTCGATGAAGACTCCGTTCTTTCCGTTGCACTTCATGTAAAAATTAGGCTGCTCGTAGAATATTTCTAGATGCACCCTAGAGATGAAACTTGAATGTCCCATATTGACATCAACCTCGCCTTTGCTGCTATTGCGACCAATAGAGATGCGATGTCCTCGCATCATGTACTCAAAGTCTCTACCTTCTAGCCGGGCGATAGCGATTCCCTTCGATTCTGGCGTCCATGATATCTTGGATGGACTTGATGGAGCTGATTTGAGGGCTAACAAGGCATATGCGTCGTTATCGGACGGCTGACTAAATGCAGACATCGTGAATGAATCGTGTTTTCCAACACCAAAATGGAGGAAAACAAACTTGCCTGTTTACATCAAGAAACGACACCCACAATGCACCGCGAAAGCGTGGCCACGGCATGGGGAGCTAGATACTATTTTCAGCACTACTGTTATTCAATCGTGCGTACTTCTGCCTGCCCATGCTTGTTAATACACGACAAGCTTCCCGCCGTAAATTGATAAACATGGATTACTGTATAAACTAATTGATTGAAAGCTAATTAACCGTCGTGAATATATTAGCATATAATTAATACTCGTTTACCTCGAGGGATCACTTGTTAAATTGCTGTTATGTAATAAAATAATTAATGGGTTTCAAAACAATCACTGAAGTTCAGTTACTAGTATATATGCTTTACATTATCATGACTTTGTTTGCAGAATATGTGCGTATCCATTCAGTTATATTACGCTGCATGTACTTAAAAATCTACCTGTTATAAATTCAGCTCCATTTAATAGTTATTTATACGGTTTGTATCCACCCATTCTCTCTCTCTCTCTATCTCTCTCTCACCTCGCACGTGCGCACACACACACACACACACACACACACACATATCTATTAAAGGCATAATATCACAGTCTGACACAAATTAAGTTGTCGTTTTGGACAGAATTGGAGTTAAAAATGCAAAGT
>JAUTBZ010156290.1:0-11301 GCA_032361785.1 Lepetodrilus galriftensis
GCGTAGCAGAATATTCATGCGTCCAAACTTGCATTTTGTGCGTATGTGACGCAGGATTGCGCATTCGGAGAAACCCTGAGTTCCCTCCACTTTATTGCTCATGTTGCAGTAGTAAATATGTACCCTATTTTTTTTATAATTTGCATTTTTAAAACAAAAATTCAGTTCCAATTGTTAACTGAAAACTGCATCTTGCAAGGGAAAAAACTCAGATGTTCAAACCAATAAATGGTCAACTTATAACAAATGATAATAACCACATCAAAGATCAGTTTCGACACATTTGTAGATTACATCAATGAACTGGTCAATAACGGTAATCAATAAAGCTGCTGAGAATCAAAACACCATAAGACATGTGCATGCAAAAGTTTGGGTGGTAATGTTTTATTATGAATGAGTGGTAAAGGTGTGTGGGGGTTCAGAAGGTGAGAAAGTAAGGAAGAAATGAGATCTAAAGAGATAATAAATCATGTGTATATCCGGTGAGCATATATGCATAACTTGCACATGGTGTGCCCTCAAAGCACAATGATAGATAATTAATACAACAATAGCATGTGAATAAAATGGCAGTGCTGAAATGTTCCCTAATGCAATTTTGAAAAACGATATATTTAAGTGGGTTGTTTTTTTGGCGAGATACACCATTGGTGAATGCAGTTTTGGTAAATATACTTTATCAGTGGAAAATAAAATAAATTACTTCAACGCTTCAGTAGGTCGTAAAAATAGCCACAAGGCAATCTAGTGGGCAGGCAGAACATTCTCATCCCTGACAACGCTACAGCACTAGGCAAATACACCATTAACAACGTACCTTCTTCCGACGGCACAACAGCATTTGATTCAATGGCCACTGGAGGTGGTGTCTGTTCCTTCGACATCTCAGCTACAGACACCACAGCCGGAGCAGGCTTTTCCACCACCTCGACAACTGGAACGTCGACAACGGGCGGAGGCTTTGTGATGATGGGAGCCGTCTCGATCGGTGGGGATGGCACTGCCGGAGAGAAAGACGTCTCCGGGACAACTGGGGCAGGTTCTGCCACTGCCGGCGGGACAGCGTCCACGGGACTGCTCTGGTCCACCGGTGGACTGGGCTCTGGAGAGTAGTCCACACTGGATCCCACCACCTCGGTCTCGGCCGCTGCAGGCTGCGGACTTGGCTCAGTGACAGCAGGCTTAGACACGGCAACTTCTTGCGGCTGTTCTATGCCACTGTCTGACGGGGTGTTCGAGGACACGGCGTCCATCGACATAGTTTGTTGTACAGGTTCAACTGATACTGTGCCTTGGTCATTTTCTTGTGCGACCTCGGGGTGTGTGCTTGTGTCGTCTTTTTGATCTGCCAGGGGTGGACTGCCGGTGGGCTGGTGGGCTGGTCCTGGCCGGAGTGTGGCCGCCACCTGAGCAGCAAACTGTGCGGCAATGTCACTACTAGACATGAGGGGAGGAGGTGGTGGACTACCCTGAAACATCCGAAAATGCATATCCCATGAACATAACAAAATGAATATTCTAGGTATACTAATTGATAAAATTTACAGACATAATAAGAGTGAGAGTGAATTATTGTTTTACGTCAAAACAGGAATCTTTCACCCATAGGTGATAAACATAATATAAGAAGTCAAGGCTTTCAAATGTTGAAATGGATCAGCCGTTGTTATATTAGATCAAAATTGTACAACATAGATTTTCACTGACAAGTTTCCTAAGAAGCTTGCAACTGCATTTTGAGAGGAAGTTAAAAAATCGAAAGTTGATTTTATGTATAGCATGTCACGGATGTAAACCAATGAATCACTTGTTCATCTGCTATGATTTTGTGCTAGATTATAGCTACACTAACTTCCCAATGTAGAAGGAGGTCTTAGTACGGGACACTTACTTCTGGTGGGGGCTTGGTGACTGGTGTATTCCTAGCACTGCCACCAGGTGGTGTGGTCTTCTCCGCCTCTGTGTGCACCTCCTGGCCAGAGTTGGGGTCTATGATG
This sequence comes from Lepetodrilus galriftensis, assembly GCA_032361785.1. Lineage (NCBI taxonomy): Eukaryota > Metazoa > Mollusca > Gastropoda > Lepetellida > Lepetodrilidae > Lepetodrilus > Lepetodrilus galriftensis. The sequence goes on from JAUTBZ010156290.1 coordinate 2,001, forward strand.
GGGATGGGCTTGCGCTCGCGCTTCGGTAACGCCACCGGCGTCTGCAGGCTGGTTGCAGACGGTGGTCGCTGAGGTTGAGCAAGGGGAACAGTCTGTCCCTGAAAGCAGATAGTACATATTGTACATACTGGACACAGTATACCCAACAACAATAATAAAATACAATAACAATTGGTGTTTATAGAATCTTTCACAGGAGGAAACTCAACATATGTAGCGCTGAATGTTTGCAGTAAACCTGCGAGCGCCGGCTGGTACTGACAAGACCAAGAATGATAACTGCAATAACTGTTCATGAACAGGGCTCTTATATTAAGACTATAGTGCTCTTGTACTGATGTCGGCAATCAGTGAGCTTCATGAACCGCCAGCACCGGATTGATGGCAACAAATTACAGAGTGCAGCATCCAATTACGATGGCATTGGAAAGTTTTAACTTCTGCAAACATCAATGCAGGGTGCCTAGAGCAGTGCACTGTACTCACCTGGTAATATACCGGTACTTGGTATTGTGGCGATTGTGTCTGGTACTGGGCAGCTGCTGCTATCTGTTGCTGAAGGGCTTGTTGTTGTTGTTGTTGTTGTTGAGTGTTTGGAATGGTATACGGGGGAGTTTGCATCCGTTGGTTAGGTGGATACTGCAAAGACAGGAACATGTTCAATTCAAACTTTATGTCTTTAACTAGTGGAACATGGAGGGGAAAAGTAGCTGGATTTATGTATATAAAGGTCTTGTGCATACAAATCAAATGTATATTATACCAATGCCAGATTCCCACGTTTATCCAAAATATGCTATAATTCTAGCAATTTGATTGTTCAAGGTGTCGAAAACAGATTTGTATACCCCAGATTGACCATAAGTAAACATAGTAACCTCGTAAATGACCGACATAATTGCAGCCATGATCAACTTGTACGTTTGGCATGGATACTAGTCAATTCACCACACCATACTACTATAAGTGTAGATCATTACAATTTTGGATAATTCATTGCAAGTGCTATTTCCAGGGCATACACGTTTTTACAAGCTGAAATTTCTCGTACACCCCTCGACAATAGTATGGATTTCTATTCACCATCATTTGTGCCTGTTGAGGCAACACAACGCCTGCATTGGTGGGGTAACCCTGGCCCTGGGTTTGACCCACGTACTGCTGTTGGTACATCGCTGGGTACACCTGGTTAGGTGGAGCCGCTTGGCCCATAAAACGTGGGGGACGCATTCCCTGTGTTTGTCCAGTAGAAAAGTATTGCTGGAAGAAGATTTTATTTGATTGAATTAATGTTTAACGTCGCGGCGGGAATATCTCGCTCATAGGCTGGAAGAAGAAGACACTAGGCTATGAAGAAATGCCACAGTAAACAACACAAGAGCCTTTGCCTGAACTCAAAGTGACTAAAAGACAAGATGTGATTTTAACCGTCAATGATAAACAATCGATCATTTTGAAAATAGTGCCAACTTCTTTCATTTGTGTATATTCAAGAGCAATTTTGATGAATCAGACCGTAAACGAAAACTATGTTTTTCTAGGTGATGAAACTTTCAACACTTCTAGAAAAGTACACTACACTTGTCCTGTTCCACTAATCATATGCTAGAAAGAATTCTGCACACATTACACAAATTACAGAAGGTAACGTAACATGCTATTGGCAACAAATTCCCAGACTTCTGCTAAATCACCAATTATGTAAATAAACTGCCAAGAAAATGAGCCAATTTATAAATAACACAACATATCAAGAAATGAATCATAAACGTTTTTCTCATTTTATTAACCAGTAGGTGCTTGCTTACTGTGTTCTGAGAGGTTCTGATCCCCGTCTGCTGCTGCTGGTAGACGCCCTGCTGCTGGGGAGCGATACCGGGGGCAGGCATCAGTCCGGCTGCCACCGATTGTTGCTTGCTCATTTCATGGGGACTTGGGGCTGTCTGCACTGAGTAGCCCTGCACACAGAAACTTATTACAGGCATGGCAACAGACAAGTGTGAGTTTCAACCCCTGGACAAAAAACACTTTCGATGCTGAAATAATTTCGAGGTCGCCCACGAAGATATCCCGGTATACAGTATTCCAAAATATAACTTTTGAGTTACTTGCAACAGACTGGAAACAAACATATTGCCATCTTGTTGGTGTATGTAGCAAGACCTAGTTTTTACAATTACCAGCCTTTCATCCCTGTAGCAAAGGCCAAATCTACAAGTTATACTTTCAAATTCCTGTTCAAAGCAATTTTATTTACGATAATTGAAAACCATTTGAGCATAGAAAATGTTGAAAATTCATTTACCTGCACTTGTTGATAATTACTTTGAGGGTAGATTTGAATTTCTTCCGTTCCTGGAACACAAGCAAATAAACAATGACAATAGTTTCAATGATGAACAAAATTATTCTATATTCTAATAAAGATGACTTTATGGTTGATCTTCCCGACATCTAACCAGTAGGGGCGTAATGATAGGTCGAACTATCCACAGCTTACAGATGTGCAACAAATAATGATGCATGGCAGGTAATCTATCCATCTTTAAATAATTTAGTTATTTTCCAAAAACCCATCGCAATATTAACGCAACTATTGCAATACTGTCGCAATAGGGCTAAAGTAATGGCGGGAGCTTCATTGTGAAACTGACTTTCATGTACAGTTAATAAAATTACATACCTTTGCCATTCAAATCGAAGGGCGGAAAGAGTCACTATTTAGATAAAATGTACATGATAGTATTATTATATACTTACTGAGAAGGGGAGGGGTGTGTCCTGTGGGTGGAGCAGAGCTGAAGTCTGATTAAGGAATATGAAATAGATTTTCAGAAACATTCTTTCTTACTAAGTGCACGATCCCAATGTATTAGAGATCACTACGAGTCCTTATGGGCTCGTAGTAGATACGAGAGCTTCGAGAAATTATACCCAGTACTCAGTAGTATGCAATTAAGAGAATTATAAATGAAGTTTTAGATGGACATTATTTTGTCAGTGGAAATCTTGATCGTACATTTGTGACAAAAATAATACCAGTGTGGTTGTTAAAATGTTCTTAAGACCATCAGGATTTGTATCAGTTATCCTCCTGTGCCAGATCAATAAACTGTCATCACCACCAAGTAGAATATTGAAACTGAATGACAAGTAGACCTAAGGATATTTTTATTTATGAAACATGTGGTGCGCGATACTATGCAGTCGCAGTCTTCAAGGTATATTAGTTTGAGTGATTGGCAGGCTTACGCATTTTTTATTGGCTGACAAGTCAGCTGGAAGTACATCGACAGATATTTATGGTCATTTTGCAGTTCTTGGCTACAACTGCAAAGTACATTCACTTGACACATAAAATCATGCTTGTACTTTCAAAAACCTTTCCACTGCTGTATGGTAGACACAAATCAACTGCAACCCCCTGAATATGGTCGTCTTTTTATTTACTTCATTATACCAGTGCAAGGGGACGTAACTCTGTGAGTTATTGTTTAATGCTTAACAGCAACGTTTGCTTGAAATTCCTCCATAGATCAGTACGAGTACTGGGGACTATGTAAATCAGTAAATAACAACTTTTGGGTGGATAAATCAAGCGTAATAAGCCAGATTGGAATTGCGAGTGTGCAAAGTTAGCGGCGACGGCTTCCCTTTCGGGATAAACACACATCACTGCCATGGATACGGCCTGGCGGATATTGTGGATTCGAAGATGAATCGCTGAATTAGACCATTTTTGAGAGGTTATGTATCCTATTTGACATATTGTATAATGCTAAGCGATATACACAGGGCTCTAGATTAACATTCTGAGTTACTTGCCCGCAGAGCAAGTCAGGGCAAGTAGCAAAGGCATCAAAGGTGCATACTGTTAAAAAGTATGTTGCCCGCAGTACAATTTAACTTGCCCCTGTACGTCGGGCATATGTTGGTCCAGAGCCCTGGAGAGGGTTAAGCCGCTGGTGGTCGGTGGTCGCGTTTCTGAAGACACCACAGTGGTGGAACTGATGGTGGACTTCTAGATATGGTAGTAGGGACTTCTAAATCTAGTGAGTAGGGACTTCTAAGTCTAGTGAGTAGGGACTTCTAAGTTCTATGACTAGTAGTGAGTAGGGACTTCTAGTGGTAGGGACTGCTAGGAGTAGTAATAGGGATTGCTAGAAAGTATTAGTATTAGAGACTGCTAGGGGGTGGGTGGTAGTACAATGGTAGAATGTTTGGACTTCTTTGCCAAAGGCCCCAGTTTGAGATCCCGTCCCAGGAGACTGGCATCAATGTTTGAGAAAGTTACCTTTCTAACACGATAATGATTGATCACTTTCTGACATGCTATTGATAGTATGCACTGTCTGCAGTGTAGAGTGTCAATTTGCAGTCATCTTCCTAGGTCCAACCGTACCAGCCAATGCTCACAGGTTTACTGCAATATTCAGTATGATGTGCGGATGATGCAGTTAGTGGCACGCATTGATATAAAGAGAAAGAATCTTGAAAGCGGCAATTTAAAAATGGGGATAACGGGACTACTAGATGTGGTAGAACTAGAAGGAACTGCTAGTTGTGGTGATAGAGACTGTTAAATGTGGTATGTATGAGAAGTGTTGTCAATATTCAGTGGTTTAACCCTCTTCCTGCTGGATTAGGGAAAAAGCACCGCTAATTAGGGCACCTCCGGTTGCCTTCAGCATTGAGAGGGTTAAACAACCAGCCGCCTGTTGCCATCGGGCAATATTGACTGGAAGGGAAAAAGAAATAAGTCATGTGCAACAGATAATGCTTTCAGCGGAACTTGAGCTGGGAAAGCTGTTACAATATGGAATGTTTTTACTTCACTAACGTAACCCATGCCCTTTTGCATTCCTGGCTAGTATACACCATGCAGTAATCAATATACAGGGATTTTGTCATACAAGGCTACAAGCATCGTGATGTTCAGCTAAATGTCTGGAATGAAATGAAGAAAAAAAAAATGTTCCGTTATTTGTGTGCATGTGTGTATGTGTGTGGATTTCCATTACATATCTGCAATAAATGTAGATATAGCAAAAAAAGAAAATTCTGTATTATTTGTGTGTGCGTGCGTGCGTGTATACGTGTGTATGATGTGTGCGTAATCTTCGACTAAATTTCTACAATTACTGCATAAAATGTTAATATGCAATAAGAACATTTTACGTTATTTATGTATGTGTGTGCATGTTTTGATTGCATTTCTTCAATTGCTGTATATTATCATGATTATGCATCCTGAAGAATCTGTATGTCAACATTGTTGACCATTTTCTGTATATTTATGCAACCACAGAAAAATAATAAGTTATTCTTTTATTCAAAAAAAGTATCCGTTAATTTCAATGTACTGTTGATGTTTAACTCGTGTCAGCATGTCATGTCTTGTGACATGACTAACCAAGGAGACGACACTTGTCACGTACATGTTGCGTATGTCGGCACGGGTCGTGTATGTGTCGACGCAGGTCGTGTATGTATGGACACGGGTCACGTACATGTCTGACACAGTCACTCCACAGACGTGACATGGCGACTCACGTGACTTGTGAGTGACTTTAACCCTCTGCCTGCTGGATTCGACATAGGCACTGATCTTTAGGGCATCTCCGGTTGTCTTCAGCATGGAGAGGGTTAAGTGACTTCAGTCCAGCGTCTGCTGCCTCACACAAATGTTACACTCGCCCGACAATGACGCCTCCCCACGACAATAACGCCTCCCCACGGGGAGTGCAACTAGACAAACATGACTCCTAGACAAACATGACTTGTCCTAGGCAAATATTACTTGTCCTAGGCAAACATGACTGTCCTAAGTGTGTCCTAACATGTTATCTAGATGCTGGTTCTACCTCATAATTGATTCATAGGATGCTGAGCTAGATCACAGAGACTCCAGGCAAACAGTCAATGACCTCGCTAATGGGCTGTGAAGGGTCTACAGTATTTGAATTTCAGTGTTGGTGGTTGTGAAGTAGGTAATGTGTTTAAATAAGATAAGCAAGAGGAAGTCAATGAGTAGAAGAGCTGCAGGTTAGGTAGTTACGTGCAATGGCAATTTGAATAAATGTTGTGGATTCTCTTGAAATTTGTTATATAGGATCGGCCCAAATTTGTTGTATATGATCGGTCCAAACTGCAATTTTCCTAGATGTCAATATTGCAAAGAATTTTAACAAATACTGTACAATATCCTCCAATTTCAGTCACAAATGCAAAAAAATAATTTTTAAATACACTACACACAAACAAATGTAAGAATATTCTACAACAGAATTACTGAATTATTATGCTTTAAATAATTGTGAAATGTGTTTTTATTGCATTTTTGGTGTAGTACTACTTTAATGGCACACTTATGAATCTGATTAATATTTCTGCAAGTCTTATAGCCCAAGGTAAAATTGGCAATACTTTTTTAAAGGTATCCCGAGGATGTGGAAATTTAGGATTTCTTAGAATTTTACTATCATCAACAGCATATATATATCTGGTATCATTATCAAGGCTGTATAGTTCTCCAAAAAGTTCATATTTAAACGCTACTATAGTTTGGCATGAAATTCATTGACCCCCCATATTTCGTAGATTATCTCGGTAAATACTTCATGGAATGAAAAACAAAAAAACTCCATGAAAATGGAGTCAATGCATTTCATGCCAAACTATAGTGCTATAGCCATGAAAGAACTAGGGCTGCAATATAAGAATTGCACCTGCTTTTTGGCATTTAAGTACCAAACCTACAACCTTTCTCCATGCAACTGCATTTCCCACTGATGCCTACATCTATATCCTTCAGTGCACGTGTTCGTGCCAAGGAGGAACAGTGCACTGTTCTAAAAATTGGCGCAAAGTAGGAATGATGCACAGTTCTAAGAACTGGCGCCAACGGAGGAAACTGTCATCTTCAGGCAACTTGTGAAATCCACACCCACTGTTCCTACAGCATGTACATCCTTTGTGATGTAACCTTGTACCACACATCCTTTGTGATGTAACCTTGCACCACACATCCTTTGTAATTCTGTATCATCAAAATAACATTGAAGCATTCCGTCAGAAAGGCAGTTGCGGCTAATTAAATCTGTGCTATTTATTGGACTAATTGTTCCGTGTAGAACAGTGGCCTAGTATTTTCATTGTTTACATGAGATTCTCTGGCCGTTGAGTTCCTCTCCCCTAGGTGCATTTCTAGCAGGAACTTTAGCAAGTGGTCTCAATTAGCGGAATTCTTCAGAATCCAGACTACTAGATCAGAAGGCACCATTCACAGGAGACACTGAATCTAAGCCAAAGAAGCGTTATTGCTTGTGAATGTTTTTTTTTATAAATGTAATTTTCCTAATTTTTTTATTTTTTGATGATTTTAGTCTTTGAAAATGGTGGTCGTAGCCTATGGGTGAAACATTCCCGGTGCAATGTAAAGCATTATTTCATTCCTTGAAAATGGTGATGTTTTTAAAAGTAAGCTGTTTGGTTTGTGTATATTTTGAGATAAATATTTTATAATAAATTATATCCAAATTATATCTGGATGTATTTCAGTATTACTACTACTACTAGTACCTACTATCTCGATTTGACTAATTTTTGTAACTCAAAAGTAAATTATCAATTGGAAATATTAACTGAATTACGAATTCCCATCTCACCACTGGCCCATGTGTGTGTGTTTGTGTGGGCGCGCATACATGTGTGTGTGTGTGCGCGTGAATACATGTGTGTGTGTGTGTGTGTGCGTGTTTGTGGGAGGGGGGATGGTACCTATGTGTATATGCGTGTGTGGATGGGAGGGAGGGTTACTTATGTAGGTTGATCAGTGTTTTTTTGTAGACATACCCAGGTACCGCTCAAGCGTAATAACAATAGCTGTATGCAAATAGTGGTTACTGTTAGCGCAGCTGACCTCTTTAGCGAACACGGGGAGGTGTCAGACAGGTTACAATAACCACTTCATTCACCACTACTACTTGACCTCAATCATAACACTCCCGGGGACCCGTTCCACGAAACACTTGTAGCTACAACCTCAAATTTTCGGAACCCATTACAAATGTTAGTATGGCTGCAGGAATCACTTTTATCGCTACAATAGTTTTAGCTAACCATATTTTCAAGTATTGTCGCGATAAAAGTGTTTTATGCAATTGGACTTACACTTGTAGCGGGTTCCGAAATGTTGATTTATGATAACTTGTACCTACCACTGTTTTGTGCAACGGGTCTCAGGGCTGTATTTAGTTTCATGAAAGGCTCTTACAGTTTCACAAGATGGTCATGCTGGTTTATTTGTACAGGAATTATATCGGTAATCATAATAATTAGTAATAATATTTATGTGTTGGTTTTGTTTTTTAAAAGCCGTGTATTTTAAGCCAGTGTAACAATATACTGACATTAAGCATTTGATCAAATATAATCAACAAAATAAATTAAGATTTTTTGGGGTGGCATTTCTACCGAATATCGGAGCTCGGCCTTGTGGATCTGTGCCATTGTTCTTCCAACATGACCTTGGTCCTTCGTTGTGGGTGAAATCCCTCTGCGACACAAAACTTTAATTAACTAATTCATTCATTCCCTCAGAACAAGCCAGTGCTTGCAGGTTTACTGCAAATGTTCAGCCATACAGTTGTTTCAGTTTTCCTCCTGTACTAAAACTGATAAGCCATGATGTAAATGAAATAACCGTGAAAGCTGTTCTAAACTCCAATTTAAACAACAAAAACTCATCAGACATCAGTACCTCAGAATTTACTGCAACACTTGTGTAAAAAAAAAATCCTTCTTTAAAATAAAAAAAAATAAAATGTACTTTATTACCTTGCAGTGTGGAAGATATTTTTCAATCTCAGCAGTCAAGCTTTGACATTTATACTTGACGGCTTGACGGACATATGCTGTCTAAATGTTAGCTCAGCCTGATGTGAATAAAAGATGCCAAAGTTATCTCAGTCTTGCTATATTTGTTCTGAGTAACACCGAGTTGACCGGAGTAAAAATAGCGACCCTCCCCTGCGAGGTGAATGTTTAATTAACCCTTCTTCTCTTGTCACAAATGGGTGAAAGATTCCCGCAGCACATATTCATTCCATATTCACTCACTCAGTTCTCTTAAAGAAAGTACATGGGTCTGGTAAAAATAGTGACCCTCCTCTGCAAGGTGAATGTTTTATTAACCCTTCTTCTCCAGCGATCGAAACTAACTTTAAAACTTACTAGCCCGAATAATGATACAAATAACAAATGTTATGAATTTCTACTAGTCCTTAGGATACCTTTAGCA
>JAUTBZ010156301.1:0-11300 GCA_032361785.1 Lepetodrilus galriftensis
AGAGAGTGCTAGGGGCCCTTAGCGGCTAAGAGAGCATCGAGAAACGATACCCAGAACTATTCTTCAAGCGTGTGACCTCCAGTTTACGGTAACGTCGAACCCTCGTCGCCGTGAAGAAATTTGATTGTCAAGTGGTGATGTCCTTGTACGGTTTACGGGAGTAAACATAGGCATACATGTACTAAATCCATGACGTACGTCCTGATTTTAGACCGGACTACACAGTAATACCTTTTCGCGTGACCATTCATACGACGTCGACAATGGCATGACTCCTAAATATTATAAGGGGCATCATCATTAACGACCTTCTCCCTTATCTTCTGAAAGGCGTAAACACTATCCCAAACCTTAATCTTGTCATAGGTGGTGTCATAGTTCATGTTTCAGAAATGCAGTATCGACCTTATCTTCGAAACGGAGTAGCACCAATATAACCGAAACCTTAAACTTTGTCAGAGGTAACTGTGTCATGGTTCATGTTGTGAGGACTTTGAACAGTATCGACCTTCCCCTCATATCTACGAACTGAGTGGCACTAAGGTAACTGAAACCTTCAACTTTGTCATAATGTCATGGTGTCATGGTGCGAGGACATATCTGGAGGTTATTCACGGCACAATTAAATCATCCCATTGACAGGTGACAGTATGCTGACCAAGATATGTCCAACCGTTATAAGAACTAAATTGATACATTCGTAGCAACTTTGCGACATTCCGGATCGGATTTTGCACTCGTACCTATCTGCTAGGTTTCAATTAGCTATTTTACATACCAAGAATCTTGGCATGCGCCTTACCAACCAATCAAAAAGCACGTTATAAACGCTCCACGATCCAATGTCCCTCGGGGATTCGAAGATCCGAATGTATTGGTGCACCCGAATTAACAATGGTCGGGTTATTCCGTGAAATTGTGATGATGGCCCTTCCAATGAAACTGCTGCTAAATTGAAATTTATGAAATACAATTCTACATAATTTCTGCTTAGATTTCACTGGGATTATCTATTCTATGTATAAGAATCCAATATATAGCACTAAAAGCGTTTACATTCCATCAGTAAAATAAATATAGGATTCACCAGTTTCCGCCATAATGTCAACCTAGCAGTTAGGTCTGAGAGCATAGCTGTGGATGTCGCTCGGTTGATCCAAATGTAAACTGACATTGTACATCTCCAATCGGCAATCTTCGGGTCGCTCCGCTGCGCTCAGGTACTGTAGTACCGAATGTAAGCCTATTGTGCTCTTGTCAATGATTGAGCTTTGAGCTTGAAACGGATATTAGTCTGGAACGCTTACACCTTTATAGATCTATCTTCAAGAAGAATGACCAGATTTCTGCATTAACTCTGGATTTAATCGTTTCAAGTAACGCATTTCAAAACGTATCAGACAACACCGATGATCAACTTACACTATTTGTGTTGTCTCTATGACATCGTTGATACATTTGCACTCGCATTTTCATTCTCCATTAAGCTAAGCAACATCTTGATTTTTAGACACTTCTTTATTTCGCGAGCACAGATTCCAAATTACTACAAACATATTAATAGTGTACGGTTATATATTGTATCACGTATAGAAGTCGTGAATCTACGACATTGTCCGTTAATGTTCTGGACACCGCACTACGTAACACCGTAACTCCGAGTCAACCGTAACTTCAACGTTAGTCACGGACTACATTATGGCTGAGGTTGAAGTTAGGCAATGTTAGAGTTATACTGTTTACACAATTAGAAGGCTGTAGTGCAGATGGCTCCACGCAGGAAACCTATATTCTTTCTCAGATCTAATCAGAACATTGTCCAGGATATTAAATCGGAGGATTGCGTAGATAACCCGACTCATTTATTTACAGTAAATGCATTAATTTAAAGAAATAAATAGTTTGTATATCTGACACGAAATAAATAGATTGTATATCTGACATGAAATAAATAGATTGTATATCTGACACAACACCAGTAATGACGTTATCATAGTATACATTTATCGTATACGAAAGTTCGTCAAATTTCATGAGATCCAAGTAAAGGTAGGTTACATTGGCAACAATACATATCAGAGTTAATGATCTAAAATTATTGTTACATAGTTTGTACATATTTTGAAAATATACATACTTTTATCAACTAGAATTCCAAATACAGACGATACTGAAGAACCCGAATAAACGGGCGAAAGGCCTATTCTATTTTGACATCTTTTATTATATTTTATCTATATATATATCGAATATTTTGTTGCTGGTTTGTCCTCAACAAACGTAAAGCATCTCTATATCAATGTTTCATAGGAGAATAAACTTCAATTTGTTGCGCACTTCCAGTAAGTCTTCAAACTCCGACTCCCAAAGTATCAGCGTCAGAATCTTCTCATGTCATTAACATTCGCATGCACTGTGGCGTGGTATATTCAAATTGCATATGTTAATAATTCATTTACCTGAATGTCCTGCACTGGAAGTCTCTCCACCGGCTTTACTGTTGACTGCGCACGGTTATTAATTCCCCCCACTTACAATCAGAAATTGTTTGTTCCAGTAGATCAAGTAGAACTGTTATCGTCTCTAAATGAACTGAAAGATCATTCAGCTAGAACAGTTAAAAGTGAAAGAGTATCCCCGTGAACGATCCGTTCTTGAGTCCAGTTCTTGAATACGTGTATTCAGATGTCCTGATTTCCAGCCTGGTTTTATATAGCGAAGGTTTTAAGTTAGGGTACGGAATGCCATGTAGATGAGAGGTGCATATTGGTGACAACACAGAGGTGGGTAGCACTATGGCCAGTACTGTTTGGCGATCACATTCTCACAAAATAATTCCTTATCAGAAGTGTCCAAGCTGAAAGGTAAAAAGAGAGAAACAATTATTATCATAGTCAGTAGATTTTATCAGTATACACGAGACCAATGTCATGAAAGGTTTTATGTCGTGGTTCGTTTCCGTCAGTTTCAATGGCAACTTGCTATAGTTTTAATCCAGAAAGCTTTCCAAATGTCTACAGGCTCCAGGTATTCTACAATAACTTAATACATTGGAGGAATAATGGCACCGGCTCCTTAGAACAACTTTCTAACGGATATTTTGTCATTTGTAAATTTTGTCTAAATAAAAAGATAAATATTCAATATTACTTTATTGAAATTTCACATTCCTACTATGGCCATGACAGAAGGGGAATTCTATGTTTCAAAACTATGTTATTTTCGTTATCAGAGGAAACATTAATTTGCATACAATTTTAACTGCCGCAAGATAACTCTTAAAGTATTTAATTATAATATAAGTATATAGTATTTATCTATATAGTATATATTACATGTAATTCCTATAGTAAGAAACGTTCGAGTGGTTAATTGACGTACTTCAATGAAGTTAATTTAATGAAAATCAATGACCTCTGTCTAGTGTCTCTCAACGGATATGATTAGAGTCGAGATGACTTCATCAATGACATCATATCCGCGAAAGAGTTGCTTCAATCCGAGTTTCAAAGTTTGTTAGAAATCTTCCCCATAAAATGTCTGCCGATGTACTTAATTTATTTTGTTGAGCATACTTCCAGCTAATTATTTATTCTCTTATTGAATTGAGTTTCTCTTTTCTTAGTACTTCCTAGTATTTCGTTAACTTCATGAAGGCAGCTGAATGAAAGCAAATAATCTTATGTCATTAGATGTTTTTGCTGGGGGAATAGAAGAGATTTAATTTTAATTAGATTGCATAAAATACAACAATATTGAGGTCTATTTTTGACAAACTGTTTGGATTAATTTATAAATCATAACAACTTCTTGTCATGTACTTTTACAGCAAACCAATCTTCTCATGAATGGGCTAGTGTTCGCTCTAATTCGCGACGTACGTCGAATATTTCAGATGCATACCAGATAAAGGAAACGGGTCCAAGGAAACAGTGTGTACTGACTTGGAGAAACATAGCTCTTCTACAATATCAATAGGATACAACGTAACATTCATAGCCAATTGAAGTTGGTCATATACATGTATATAACCAACTTCGCGTTGGCTTTGTTATTTAACGTATGCTAAATCATTAAATGCTAACGTATTTAATAGTACACGTATAGTACCTTTATCCTCTTGATCCGTGGAATCCAAAATGCGGCTTACGCTTTTCCTTGGAAATCGTTCCTGAAATCAAAGTCACGAAATGTATTGATATATCTACATGTATGTACTTTAATGTAAATGCTAATAAGCCTAGTACCCAATCCAACCCCAGAAGAAATAATCATCAACTTTCGCTTCAGACAAGTTTTGACAGTTTTACAATACTTTCTGGAAAACTACCTACACACGAGCCGTCACAACTAGCTCAATAATGGTCCCAAGTCCTTGTCGACAAGAACGTTAGGATATTATTTTTCAATAAGGAGAACGGGAAGACATTCAATTAATAGAAATGTTAACATCAGAACGTCTGTTATTTTATGCACACAGAAATCAAGGAACGCGTCTATCAATTATGACATTGTTGATGTCTGAAGTGAAGATTCAGGAAAGGGATCAAGTCAAGAAACTAAACATTGATGAAAAACAAATCTTTATTCCATCCCATACTGACATTCGTTATTCTTAGATAAACATGGGGATTGGAAGGTAATTTTGACATCGTGACAGCTTGAAAAGCACTGATTTGTTATGCGAATACAAGTCATAACCACAGTGCCGTATTAATGAATGTAGTCATACGGTTCTCAGTGGGAGTAGAACGGGTAACAGAGTCGAACGCAAGACTGTGCTAAGTCAAATCGTGTTTACGGTGATAATGGTTAAATTTGCCTAGTTGTGGCAGAATTACATGTCGCGCAGGTCGATTTTCCGCAATTAGGTAATACGATTTGTGGGGAATCTTCTTCGAAAATCATGTCCGTAGAGCCTTATGTATACAAACAGTGTTTACACGTGAGTCCTTATCATTACGTTTACAAGGAACATTTAAGTCGATATTGCTCAACGGCTCTAGTCAATGCCATTTAGAATATGGGACGTTAGGCTGAAGTGACTGTCGTAGCATTAGTATGGTTTCTCAGTGTGCTAAGCTTCTGTTAAAGTGCAAGACCATAATGTAATTAGAAGCGGTAGAGGCATGAATGTGTTGTGTACAATTAGTGAATTGCACTTGGCGTACGCATGTGATGCGTCTGTTAAAACTTAGTGAATTGCAACTAAAACGGAAGCCTTACTGAACCGTCTTCCAGCCACAATGGAGCTTTTTGATTGGCTAAAAACAAGTTCCAAGTTCACCAGGAAGGAAATACGAAGAAGGATGTCCGGAACCTGGAGTTACCCAGTCCCTTCGGACTTAGCCAGATGCAAGTCAATTGCCCTTCTGATAATAGTACTTCCGTCCGCAGGCTTTAGCATATATTGATCATCGATATACACAAATTGCTAAGGCTTGTTTTCTTGAATTTGCGTTTAGAGCCGTTTTAAAATAATTTCAGTCATATGACAGGGTTTCAGTGAATGGAAAGGGGGAACTTGCAGCGTCAGATAGCAACAAGTTTGCAGTACATCCATCAACATCCGCTGATACTGACGAACCAATGATGGTAACTGTTCTACGTATACGACAATACTGACAAGTGACAGCGCATCATATCATGATCGTGTTTAATAGGTATATATTTCCATGAACATTTATGACGAGTATCCGGGATCCGGATAAAATTTCGACAATTTAGTTTTTGTTTTATGTATCTTTTATTTATACAATGTCTAATGTAAGAATCTAACAAAACTATCGTGAAGAATGAGCGTGCCGGTGGATTGGTAAACCAGAACTAGATTGGTTCTAGGATATTTTTTATTAGTAATTGAGTACTTGTTAATAAATATAATGTTTATTTCATTACCGACCGTATAGTTGGTTGCATTTGCAAACACTCAACAACCGGTGATGAATAACAATGTATGATGAACCTGTCATGCACTATATTACAATACTATTTTAAGCAACATTAATTGTAACATTACTCAATAAGACATAACTCAGTGAAACCCTTACAGAATCAGAATCCGTGAAATTAATGATTATACCATATTATAATTGCCGCTACCATTTGCTTACAACAACCTCGGCTTCAAAGGATTCCACAACGCTAAAGCATAGATAGTTTTCCAACATAATGACAACAGGGAATTCATTTTCAAACGAAACCGTTTATACTATATTATACCGTCTACTATCCCCGTAATAAGCCCTACAACTGTCTCGTATCCCCGTACATCAAACAGGCTCAAGGCAACAAAACAACACTTTAACACCGCGAACTGTCACGGCATCTAGCCCCGGGGAATACTACCATCAATCAAGCTGGCTCCTATTTCCCTGTCTTAACTCTAGAATTTCAAGGCTGACCGCTTAAAGAACGGCGTCTTTGAATGTTCGGCGGCGTTACCTTGCTGTTGGTTCCGTAGTATCGCCCTGAGACTGTTCCTGTTGTCCGCTGAGTATGGCACGAGGACATCAGAGTCACTGTTGGCCATGACCCCGTAATGCCTGTTCAGGTCGTTGCTCTCCGGGTCGGACATGAACCGGAAGTTTGAGAGAGGACCGAACTGGCCGTCTTGGTCCAAGGGAAGGAGCGGGTTTTCGCCGTCGTTAATGATCACTTCTTCACCCGATGGCGGCGCCACTACTACTGCTGGGACTACTTTGTTCTAAAATTCGCATTAGTAAACTCATTAGTGCGGCTAGTTAATTAATTTGGTGAATTAATTCTGTTAAAACACTCTTGTTTGTTTATTCTATTAATTCTATGATAGTAAAAAAACATTGAAACTTTACAAATATACTCATATACGTGTTACTAGAAAATGCGAATGTTGAACAAAGTAAATAGCACAAGTATATACGCCATACCGATAGCTATTATAGAGTAGGCTATTTTCACAATACATACAATTTGACTGACATAGATAATCGAGAATTTGCCTTGGTGATTGTTAAGTAAAGAAATATTACAACATATTATATTTTCGAATTTAGGATTAGAGTCGCTCTCAAGATTCTTTCACTCACATCACGACTTGTTAGTTTTAGGGCAATATACTATATTCTATAAAATTAATAATGTCTGCTTTGTATCTATAATATATTAAGAACTGCATATGAAACCACATTGACGCTTTGTAAGTCGTCGGGACGTACCTGTAGTTCGTTATCATCTGCATTCACAACTGAGGCGAAGGATATTAGTACCAAACTGACGACAGCAACTGTCAACATGGCGGCTCTGGACGTTGCGTGTGTTGCCTGTGTAGGGAAGTAAAACAGAAGGTTAATTAAGAGATATGCACATCCCTTTATACTCAGGATCAACAAAATCACAGGTAAACAGTATCGATTTCAAAGTAAGGATATTCTTCCATTGCCGTCAGTAGATACAGTGTTTTCATGTCTAAATTGTTACGAATGTAAGCACAATTAGCGCAACTGGTGCCGACTTCTCGAAACAAACTTGAACACAGCTGAGATTTTACTCACAGTACTGAGTCAATGGGATGCCTTGAATGGGAGACATCAGCTGAACACAATCTCAAATACAAGTATGTTTCGAGAAATCTGCACCTGATTATGTTCTATGCATGTTGACCTCGTTGTCAAAGACGACGCCAACTCATAAACTATACAAACTAATAAAAACAAGATAATAACAAAATAATTAAAAACATACTAATAAAAACAAGAACATTAAGAAGAGGAAGTGGATGAAAATGGAAGGATGTCCAATTATACCATCCAAAATATCACCAGTAATTCTTTTATTAAGAATGTATACTTGACATTTTGCTAGTTACATTTACCTGTAAATTAAAATTTACAAAACCAATGTTTGTTCTCCTAAAATAACTGATACCTAATTTACGCGAATAGTGCATCTCATACTATAGCTGAATGCCAAGTTTCAATATAATACATGACTCCCATACAACGCCTAACTTATATAACTGCCAATGATCTGGACGCTGTGAGGGCGTCACTAATGAAACTTAATCAGATATTGATAGCATTGGGTTCCTTCGTTGAAACTACTGTCATCAAACCAGAGTCGCACTACATCACGATCGCGAACAATCAATGGACAGCATCCGCTTGAAAGTATTTCTGAAATGCAGCGTATCCAAATTACACTAATCAGTTGATCTGAGACAACTATCAGATGAATATTTTCTAATATGTGGATATAACGTTCAACGTACATTACACACGTGTGTCCCTGCCCACTACCCATCTCATTTGAGTAGAAGAAAGCTATACTTTGTGACTAGACTCATGAAAAGATCGGTATTACGTTTCCATTGATAGTTTGACATTTAAAATTACTTTAATATGCTCTATTATAAGAACATCAATATATTTATCCCGTATGTTGTCTGTATTTAACCCAAAATACATATTATCTTTCAAAACTGTTCTGGGTTCATATAATCAACTGAAGAGCCCGAAAATAAAACAGGGTGAAAGGCCCCTTAATTTACAATTTAGGACATCTTTCTGGTTTGTTTTTTATATTATTCTCTGTATTTTATTGTTTTTTAAAACCGTTTTAACCACAATCTATGGTGAATTTTCTCGATCGTGTGTTGTAGGTTTACTAGAATCCAGGTCGTTCATGAATAGCTGACAACAGACCATCTCTGGACGTGGTTGGAACCCCAACAAGCATATAACCTACATAGTCGGTACTTCACTTAAAAACGGTTACATCCAGAATTACTTCCATGTGCAAACGTGACAGAAGGTAGGCGTTATTGCGACGGAATAGATAGCTTTGGAGGGCGTTCCAAACTCTAGCAAAAGGGCATATTATAAGCGAAAGATGTATCTGCACGCGTATGTAAAAAAAACAAACAACGTGACGGGGTCTAGTGGACGAGATTTAAGGGGAAGTTGCAGAACAGACCGTAGGAGATAATGTCAATGACCAATTTGTCTCTGAGTTCCTGGGCAGGATTCAGACAGGGTTTTATCATATATCCAAGTATTTACCGTATATTAAGAGTTAAGACCTTCTTTTATTTGTGCTAATAAACGTGT
Source organism: Lepetodrilus galriftensis (assembly GCA_032361785.1). NCBI lineage: Eukaryota > Metazoa > Mollusca > Gastropoda > Lepetellida > Lepetodrilidae > Lepetodrilus > Lepetodrilus galriftensis. Next base: position 9,087 of record JAUTBZ010156301.1, read on the forward strand.
TTTACAACTTAAACCACGTCCACCTCAAGTGTCAAAGATGTCATTCAATATTTAGGTTACATTCTACATTCATTATCTCAGTAGGACACTGATTTGATCGTAAATGTCCAGGCCCGCTTTGTGTAGAATACTTGTAGCTGCAATCGATTGTAATTCAAATTTTAGGAAGCAGCTATTTCTGTTTGCAAGCAACACTTCATTAAAATTAAAACAACTTGTAACCTATCAGTCCATTTCCTTTGAATAAACTATGGTTAAACGTATCGCTAATACAGCTCCAGCTAACCAAAATCTCAAGTAGTTTAGAGATAAAAGACGACAAAACCTTCTAGGCAATGGATCGTGCTCCTAAAATTGGACAATTACCTATACTACAAGTGTGGTGAGATCGATACACATACATACTGTTAATTGGCAGATGAAATTTCAGACACGATTAACCAGATAAAGCTATTCTATTACTATCTACTGGAATGCACAGAGATAATAGAGAGTGGCCCCAACTATTTCTTCATTGATGATGAATTGATATGGAGTGCAACAACTACTAGGCCATTTATATATCTATAGATTACAATAATATGTTAAAAGGATTATTATATATTCTGGTTTATGAATCAAGGGATAGTAACGATAGCATTACAGGTAGTAGTAGAAGTAGTAGTAGTAGTAGTAGTAGTAGTAGTAGTAGTAGTAGTAGTAGTAGTAGTAGTAGTAGTAGTAGTAGTAGTAGTTGCTGTTGTTGTGGTAGTAAAATCGTTATTTTATTTCCTATAAAATGAACTTTTCATACTCATACCGATTGTAAGATCGTACAATATCGTTTTCCATATTAAGAACATTTGTCCTTTACGTATGAAACTCAGACGTGGAATTAATTAACCGTTTTATGTCAGACTGCTCTTTAAGAATACAAATATGTACACTGATCGATCAAAAACGAATTTCAAATATCATTCTCTGCCGGGTTGACATGTAAAATGTCGATTCAAGTGACGCCCTATGTTAAGCTAAGCCTGTGGCCTGTGGCCTGTGGCCTGTGGCCTGTGGCTATACCAAGTGATACATGAAATCGACACTAGTCCTAGCTTTACTCGTGACCATCCTCGTATCCCCATGGGAGCTCCTCATTTCTCAATGTCCAGTCCGTCCAATTACAAATCCATCTAATATAAGGAATCGTTTTTTGGCTGGCTGCTGATGCCTATTCATCAGAAATTGAATCCGTACGAGTTTTCCCACGGGAAACGGACGATAAGCCAATTTTTCCTTTGTATTGACAGACGTTGAGCTGATCTGGCATTTAGTCTGGCAGCGAGTAGCGTAATGCCATTCAGATTGCCGTTTGGTCCTGCCACTGGTCTGTGTTCCTTTGTGGCTAACGATGTGCACGAAAAAGAGGGGTTTGGAAGAGGGGAAAACATCACAGGACTTTGAAGACACTATGCTTCTAAAATTGATGCCCCAGAGTTGTAATCATTATGTAGGAATGCAGTGAAACGTGGATATTTAATGACTGTAAGTTGGTAATAATAATACTGACACAGCAGAAAAGGTTAGGTGTCCTGTTAGATGTCCTGTTAGGTGTCCTGTTAGGTTATGCTAAAAGATAAAGCAGGTTCTGGGAGTACGATTTCATGCTCAACTCAAAGTTTTGTTAATAAATTCCCATACAAAATCTAAGCTTGACCATGGCAATCGTACTCACAAAGTTTAGTAATCTCGGGGTCAGGAGCTGTTCCATGGAGTTGCTAAAGGGTTACGACTCTCGTAGCGCTACGGTCAACGTGTCCTGCCAGGATTCTGTTAGGATTTTGCTACTAAAGGATCATGTAACAGGACACTGTCTTTGTTATATGAACCATGCCTGTGTTTGTCCTGCCAGAATCCTGTTAGAATATTGTTACTAAAAGATCTTCGAACAGGACACCTAAAACTGTCTTTACTATATGAACTATGCCGGCGTTTGTCATGCCAGGATCCTGCGTTTGTCATGCCGGGTTTTGTTAGGAACCACAGGACACCTAACTCTATCTTTGCTGTATGAACTATGTCTGTTTAAAACATACATCCGGTACATAGTTTACAAGGGTAGTGTTCCATTGACAGTCTTGGACGCACATTCTGGACAGGGGGATGCTTCTTTCTAGTTGTTCTGTCTGTACTTTCTGTCCGACGCATGCGCAGTTACACTGTGCGGTGTTGATCCTTGGT
>JAUTBZ010156312.1:0-11300 GCA_032361785.1 Lepetodrilus galriftensis
GCTAGTTTGAACCCACAATTTAGGATGTGCATCAAACATTACAATGCTAGTTTGAACCCACAATTTAGGATGGTCACCAAACATTACAATGCTAGTTTGAACACACAATTTGAACACACGAACTGAAGGGGTCTCTATTGTAGTACTGTATGCATATCATGTTAGTTCATTATTATGTCAGGTTTTTAAGAAAGAGACACTGTAGCTAAAGCGACACCTTCTGTCCACACAGAGACCATAGTCGCCAAGAGCTCCAAGACCCTGGGTCTGCTACACCTCAGTGAAGTCAGCTGTGACCTCAGCCAATCAAACACCGACAAGAAGAAGTCGTCCCAGAAACAGGGCCCCCGGCAGATCAAGGTAAATAATAGAAGCACGACCTGGCTATATATACACAGTGAAAGCTTTACCGTGGTAATGCATCTTCAAAGTCTCAATTTCCAGCAAATATTCTGGAAATTTAGTTCACAAAATAATTCCACGGCTAAGCGTGCAACATCCACTCCAATTATTGACATTGCCGTCTTCTGCACAATTTAGTAATGGTACAGAGTTGAGAAATTTGAATGATGCTCCTTTATGAAGATAGAACACGGAAACAGTTCGTTCAACAATAGATGATTAATCTCCTATGAGATTTGCATGCTGGCCTTATACTGAGAGACATATCGGGCCAGGCAGCCTACGGTTGGTGCTTGGCAGGCGTACACAGATCGTATTGTAACACGCTGGTGTGTATAGATTGGTGGATGTACTCGAGGCACGGGCTATGACTGTACTGCACTCTTCATTGTTGTAAGCGAATACGCATGCCAGGAAAAATAACTAACTCTCGTAATAAATCTTGTCAAAATATAGATATACTAGTATTGATCGTTATTCCTTATCTATTTCTGTCTGTTTCGCTCCCTCCCAAGCTAGTCATGTCCGGTCTGTCTGTCTGTCTGTCTGTCACTGTCTTTTTCCTTCACAAACTATACCGCTTTCCAATTATCTGGTCTTTGTTCATGCATTGCAAATAAATCGTTAATTATTAAAATCCAATTGCCGGGTACCCTTTTAGGAACACGAATACATTAGCTTCCCTTGACAGTGCTCCTCTGTGTGGAACTATTCATATCTGTCCGAGGACGGGTGGAAGCACGGAGGTTTACGGATGGAATTCGAAACGGGAGTCCACAGAGTTTGAACCATCTCCATCAGTTTCTGCGGAAGATACCCTGCCGATATGATAATAATAGCACACGGTGTCTGCTCTTTCGCAATGTACGTTTAAATCATCTTGGGCGCTCTAAGGGTTATCTAACATAATACATACACACATACGCGCGCACACACCCGCACACTCATTCACGCATACACATACACAAACACATACACATACACAACCTCTCTCCCTCCTCCTCCTCCGTGTGTATGTCTGTATATCTGTATGTATGTATGTATACATATGTAACACAGTCACAGCACGTTATGTCGCTCTACTCAGCTGGACACGAATCCTCAGATGAAGCCGCTGTACCTGGATGACGAGTGGTGCCGTCGCCGGAGTGAGCGCATCTTCCTGAGCGAGCCCAGTCCTCAGCCCTCTCCCAACAACCAGACGACACCAGGCAAGCAGGAAGTGAAGGCCTTCTTCACGCCACGACCCACCAAGACACAGACAGACAAGGACCGAGCCAAGGTTCAGAAGGCCAAGAGCTTACAGGAACTGTCTCAGAAGGTCAAGCGGAAGTACTCCAAGAACATGAACAAGAAGGCTAGCTTCGAGGACAGGATGAACGTAAGTTACTAGAAATACACGATTGCTAGCAGCATCAATGATTAAGACAAACCAATAGCATGAAGCATGATTTTTCTTTGTGATATGTATATGAGAAATATTCCCGCTGTGACGTAAAACAATAATTCACTCACTCACTGTGGTACATGTTATCTGTGTCTATGGTAGTCCACGACAGTACCAAGAGCTAGACGTGTGATGCCTTGGTAGTGGTCGGGACCTGTACTCAGTCCAAGTAGAGCATTTTCCAATGTTAATTAATCCTGTATTCCAGTTCCAGAGAGGCAGCATCAAGTCGAGGATCAAGAGCCGAAGCATCGTAGCGTCAGACTCAGATCCTGATAGCGGAAGTGACGGAGACGACATTCCTCTGAGCGCCCTCAGACGGCGACCTGAGACACCAGGTAAGACAATCTCCTCACATCACAAGACAAAACATTTCTTGAATAGTTACCCCTTACTTTATGCAATGAACTCGAGGTGTTTGATGCTTTCGTTCCTTCAGATACGTTACAAATATTATCAGTTTTGTGTCGTATACTCTAACTAATAACCTTGACCCTGACCTTTCAGAGCCTCGTTCCTGTGTGATGCAGCTGGATGACCTGAATGACGGACTACGGGTACTGGAGTTCCAGGACGGACTGTTCTACGAAGGCGCCGTCAAGGCTCTCAACCCACCAGACATGTCAGTACCTTGTCCTTTGTCCTGACAGTAGCTTGTCTCTTCAGTAGCTTGTCTCTTCAGTAGCTTGTCTCTTCGATATACTCTTATAAGTGAAACATACATGCAGTATCGGTCATTTATCGTATCACCTAAGAATGATATAAATACTGTTGTTGCCCCCTGTCTGGTAACCAGGACTTGTATTACTTTCAGCTACGGTGTGGTTGTGGACACCCAAAGAGGGAATCGGCCTCACATCTACCCACAGGAGGAGATCCTCAACAATGTTGTAAGTACAACTGCACTGGAGTAATCAGTTCTACCTAGGGTTGGCTGTGAGCTAGCTACAGATACACACTCTCAATGTCTGTGAGACACAGATATGCTGTGCCTTTGTTCTCTTGCATTCTTGAGTGTTCTAATGTGTCATCCTGTTTTCTAATGTGTTCTCATGTGTTCTAATGTGTTCTAATATTGTCTAATGTGTTCTCATGTGTTCTAATATTGTCTAAAGTGTTCTCATGTGTTCTTGTCTGTTCTATTGTGTTCTAATGTGTTCTCCTTCTTCTGTTTTGTTCTAATGTATTCCACTCTGTTCTATTGTCTTCTCTGTTCTATTGTATTCTATTGTGTTCTCGGCTGTTATATTGTATTGTGTTTTCATGCATTCTCCTCAGATCGTGGATGTGAAGCCGAGCTCTCCGAGGTCTCTGCCCGAGGGTACGCGCGTGTGTGCCTACTGGAGCCAGCAGTTCAGTTGTCTGTACCCCGGCACCGTGGCTAAAAGTAAGACTTCCCTTCCCAGCATTTCCCCCTCTTCACATCATATTCCATCTACATTGTAATGGCAGCCATACAACTGCACAACCATCCTGGTACAAATGACAGTTACGAAAAGATCAAACCGTGTTTGTTTATTAATGGTTGTTGCTGAAGGGGCTGATGACATTTGTCTTTGAACGTTATGTTCCCCGGGAGTGCGCGCACGGTCGTAATGTGGAAATATGGCGCTGGTAGCCCAATGTGGAGGGATGAATATGACCGCGCGGGCTGTACTCAAGCTCCCCTACTTTCTAAGCACTTCCAACGTCACGGTTAATTTAGAATTCTGTCATTGGAGATTTATGAGGCGTAATTGTAAGATTTAATTCCGTAATGTCACTAATGCATGTACGACTTATAACGACATGCGATTTGGTGCATGGGTTTGAATTCTAAAATCAGGCATCATTTTAACCAGCCATGCATTATTAATAGTAGTATTACTCTGCACATCTTTTGATGTTTCCTAGTTTAATTCATCTTCTCGGACCATCAATAACGTTCAGTTGAGCAATCACAATATCAGAAATACGGGCATTTCCATGATAATTCAATATCGATAAGCAAATTATGCCATATACATATGCAATATGTTGGAAATAATGCTTTCCGCGTTGTTAAATATAGCACTAACCGCAAGTTCTGTTTGCAGCGAGTCCTAATCCTCATGCAGACAAGTTTTCCGTAAATGTGGAATTTGATGATGGAGATTCCGGTAGAATTCCACTCGATCATATTCGACTCCTGCCGACTGAATTCCCTTTAGTCTGTGAGTAATATTCTATAGTACCCTCTCTACGACATATGTAACACTTTCTACTCAATTCTATCTAATTCCTACTGGTCTCATTGCATAGTTTGCACTATATAACACATTCAGAATAGCCTTTTAGTTTATAAGCATCATGTTTGATCACGAATTTTAACGTTTGTATTGATTTTGAATTGTAATCTATATTTGCAGCGTACGATCCAAACCCCCTGTTAAATCTCAGCAAGCGCCGGCGACGGACAACCTCTGATGATTCGGAACTAAGAAAGTCCAGCGAAGGTTATTTCAGTCTGAGTGATGTGAGCAAAAAGCGAAACTCAAAGCGAGACACATTTTCCGACCAGTTTGATGAAACCCTTGAAGAGGATTCAGAGGACCCGGATGTGTTTGAAAGTGACGTTCGAAAGAAGTCGCAGTCACGTGATCACAGTCCGAGAAGCGGTAGCGGCGACTGCGGACAGAAGCCTCCCGTGATGAAGGACAACAGCAGTTCTGTCAAGAGCCAATATGGAAAGGGATTTCCTGGTAAAGAGGTCAGAGCAGCACCTTCTCAAAGTCCCAGAAGAGAAGACTTGAAGCCGTCCTCCATTCTGCGTCCATCTGCTTTCGATATGAAGAAACTCGGCTTCCAATATGGCGGCGATGACCATGACGAGGAAAGTAGTTCCTCGGAGGACGTGGATTCCTCCGAGGAAGATGACAACGATGACTCCGGGGATCACGGCTCGGATTCGACTAGCCAGGAGGACGATTCAGATGTAGAAACCAAGAAAAACGGAAAATCTTCTAAGACTTCCTCCACGAAAAAACGGAGTCATAAGTCTTCAGGTGTGTGTCAATGTTCTAGCTATTCTCATGAGAAATCATTTCAGATTAGATAGTATGGTATTAAGAAAACTGTTGGCGTTTTGCATGTACTACTGGTTATATATTATTGACAGTGGATTATATCACCTTGCAGGCTTCCTACAGGGCCGACAGTTCTGGAGATGGTCGGGGAAGAGCACCAAGCGTCCAGGACTCAAGGGAAAGGCAAAGAAGGAATTCTACAAGGCCATTATAAGAGGACAGGAGGAAATTAAGGTATAACACTACGATTTAGCAGTCATTCTTAGTGTATCCATGCGCTCTTGCTAGTATCAACTGTCCACAGTTTATATATATTAGCCAGGCACATTACTTAACGTATTTATTCCCTAAATAGACCATTTGATGGATTTTACTTGTAGGTTTGATATGCTAATAAAGGCAGGTTACTCACACTGTCAACTGTATTGGGCATACTTCGATCTTACTTTGTACTCTGGACATTATCTATGTTCACCTGTTGCTATGTTATTATATGTACTCCCACACAAGCATGTATCCTAAAGCTTTTGTATTTCTTCCTATTGCAAATGATTAATACATTCTTCAAAACGCCGGAGGGAATAGGTATAGATAGGAATTGTCAATGTTGTGTGATTCTACAGTTGAAACAATGATAGTGTTCTTGGTTCTGACATCAGCTGCTGATTATTTTCTCCTCAGGTGGGCGACTGCGCAGTCTTCTTGTCTACAGGCCGACCAAACCTGCCCTTCATAGGGCGGATAGACAGTATGTGGGAGGCGTGGGGCGGACAGATGACGGTCAAGGTCAAGTGGTTCTATCATCCAGAGGAGACTAAAGGAGGGAAAAAACTGACGGATCCTAAGGTATGCTACTTACAACACGACATATCCACATCCACAGTCCTTGCTTGCCAGTAGGTTACAATAGTATACATATAATGGCCAGATAATGTTGAATACATTGAATTCCCCAATTTGACATAAGTAGTGTCTGGGCTATTGGTAATCGAATTTTGGCAATTCAAGTTATTTATATTGATTTCTGGATATAATAGTTATTAGTTCCAGAATAGTAATATGTCATATGAGGAAACTTGTGTCGTGTAAAGCAGCGCCAATTACAGAAGTAGTTCATGGCTTTATGTCCCATTTAGTCATTCATTGCACAATTTCACGTTGCTTCATGTTTTGTTTCGCAGGGCGCGCTGTTCGAATCTCCCCACGAAGATGAGAATGATGTCCAGACGATATCACACAAGTGTGAGGTCCAGACTGTCTACGACTTCAAGAAACGTCGATCTGACGCTATTCGTAAAGGCCTGACGTTAGACGAGGTCCCCGACGTGTATTACTTAGCTGGATTCTACGATCCAACCATAGGCCATGTTAAGTACGAGCCCGATGTCTTGTGACCTATGCTTGGACGGACAATCAAGCAGATTTCTTAAGGTGCTAACTTCCTAAGAACTACGTCTATGAGCATAATACAATTTGGTGTGTGCTGACTACATATTATGTGATGATAAACATATATTCGAATATCGTACAAATCGTGTTCAAGCGGAAATAGATGGACAATTATGTCATAATTCATTGTGTTGAAGAATCTACAAGGTTTTCAATTCATATTAACTCTCATCATTGTGTCATCACGGAGCGTGATTCATGTCCGACTATTCCATGCATACAGAAACTCAGTGCCATATTGAACCGGTGAAAAACAGAAATCCCATCACGTGGTAATGGAGAATTCCTACAACTGTGCTCATTGGATACTTGACTGCTGGAACTGTTCTGAACAGTGCAGTGATTTGATTGGTGCATAACATGTCACGTGATAAACGATGTACGTGGTTCAGATGTGTGATATATTTCATATCACTTTGCTGTGACGTATTTTGACGTGTTTGTATGTTAGTGTGGTGCAATACCAAGCTTGACCACGTGGTGTAGTCCGGACAGCGGCTGCGCAGACTAGACAGTAAAACATTTGGTTGTAAGGCGCTGTAGTAGAAGGAGCGCCATCTACAGTGTTTCGGATACAGTGCCATGTAACACGTTATAAGTACATAAGCTGTTCTGAGTATATATAGTTCTTGTCATGTGGTTCATTGAAGTTAATTATTTTGAATATTTAATGTGAATACGAGTAATATAATTATTCCGTTATGTTTTTTAAGTATTACTTTATCAGTTCTGTAAACGTACAGATACTCGTGTTTTCGTTCACTATATTGACTCTGAGTTTTAGTTTCACAAAGAAAAGTGAATTGCTTTTTGTTTTCTATTAGAAAATTACGACTTTATTTAGAAAGATTCTCTGGAAGTGCTACCCTTATCTGACTTTATGTTCAATTATTCCATAGTTTATTCTACTGTTACTTATAATATTACCTGCCTCTTTAGTTTACGACAAGCCAGTCTTTCACTAGCGATACCTGGGTACGACTTGCGTCTATTCCTTGTCACGTGATCATTGCACGTGTAGAACGTGCCATTCTGCCTGTACGAGTTGTCGTACCACTCATTGTGTATCATAGAACTACAAATGACCGTGTGTGTTTCCTTTATCTCTCCGTCTCTGAACAGTGTTTAAGCAAACACGGTCTTTCTTCCCTCTATTTTCTACAGCCTTCTCCAACTGGCGACCAGCGAGTGTTCACACCGTGCCGGTTCTCCACAGGTGTTCAGTTTATAGTAGTGTACATAGTATACCGACAGAGGAAGCCTAGTGTACATAGTATACCGACAGAGGAAGCCTACGTATTGGAAAGTGCTACTATGGAGATTGGATATTTACTGTTTGTAAATTTATCCTGTTATGCAAATGTCTCAATAAATCTATTTTCACTGATATCGACTTTGTATTTGTTTGACGTGTGAAGAAAAGATTGCATTATTTTTGTTTATGACGCCTCACATATATGCTTCTCTTTGGTGACGTTGGTATCCTAAATTATACCGTTCATGATGACGTTCAAATATTCATGTTGACGTTGACAGTTGGATGGTGACGTTTGCGATGAATAATGCGCTAGATAGGTGACAACAAATCTAATTTGCCCGAACACAAATACTATTATGAATAGGTAACGTGTGCACAGTTCTTGGAAACAATGCGTCAATAGCGCCTAGAGGTCGCACAGTTTGCTCACAGCGCAATATTATCATAATTCATGTTATATATAACAATTTACGTAAATTAGCAGTTGACTAATAGTGAATGAGAAATAGTTCATACGTCATAACCTATTTATGAAGGACATGAACAGAATATACTAAACTAAAGGTCTCCTAAACACTTTTACGCGTGCCATTCAGGATGAATGTAATTTTGAGACGATATATCGCTGTTCAGTTAAGAGGTACTACTGGCGATGCTTATGTTATAGTATAGGTCCAGTATCTCTAGATTTAAGTAACTTTGAATTTAAACAAAATACCCATCTACGAAAGTATATGTATACATGTAGGCCTACATGTTCTTTGACAAGGTCTTTACATCTCTACCCGGCGGTACATCACAGTATACAGGAACAGCACAGTGCATACACCTGGTCATGTCAGTGGGGTAGGAGTGTCACCATACCGGAAGTCGTCACAATTTAATTAATTTGACATCTTCGAATTATTAGGAGAAATACGGTAACCACATGTCACTCATGTTGATGTCGCTGTCGAAGTAAGAATGCATGTACATTTTTGCTGCCAATTTGAAATTATTGCGTTTTATATCAAACCATTCTTCAACGTAAATATCAGATTCCACCAAAGAAATTTCGCATATTGAGAAAATAACTATATTAAAACATTTAAAACAAATTTTAAACGAAATTTTACCTATTTAGCACACACTTGAGTAATATAGAAATTATTTATTATGGAACCAAAGTATATCAAGGTGACTGTTAAATTTGAATACAATAGACTCTGTGCATGTGATGTATTCTATTGGAATAATTGCCATTTAGAAGTAGGCCTACCAGTAATTCAATACTCGCTTGTCGGGAAGTCCTCCGGGAACGATTGCTTAGCATCTGGTTGCATATCAATACTATTGTTTGTACAGTAATACTATTAGTTTTATATTAGTAATATTAGCTGTAGTAATGATTCTGGTTGTATATTATTACTAACAGTTATAATGATGCTGGAATACTATAATGATAAAATGTTCGCTGTATATTGTAAAATTATGCTAGTTAAATAGTAATACTATAGGTTATATCATTCACCTAATGGTTTTAGGATAATCATGATAAATCGTGAAGTAATGCCATATGCCATCAGAACGTCTGGCAAGAAAGTTATCACCCATAAAGAGGTTTATGAGCAATTCTTATTCTAGCAGAGTCATGACTAGCATTAGCATAGCGATATGAACGGTACGTATAATATAGTCCATTGTAGACTGTGACTAGATATACTACCAGTCGGAACAAACTCGTACTTAAGAATCCTAATATTGTTTAATATGATTCATCTGAGTGTGTATCCATAATACTGCTGTAAGTGTCGCTACAACTGCCAGCAAGATAAACACGCGGAGATTCTGAATAGCAATATGTTCCTCTAAACGTCGTGCGATGTCTATATTATCTTGTATTAATAGACCTAATTACCAGCTTAGTATATACGTCACCCCCCTAGCAACATACCGATGCAGTGACTTGACAATGCAATAACCTGTAGGTATAAATTAACTGTGGTCAAAGTATCAAATATTAATCTAGAATATGAACTAGAATATGTTAAAGTTGTATTGGAGATGAATTGTATTATCTGTTCATATAGTAGACCTAAAACTAATATGTTTTCAGTCGAAAGAACGCTGTTTTTACCAGAACAATATGTTTCATGGTAATGATATTCTTTGAAGTGAAACAATACATTGGTACCGGTATTTTGCAACAAAAGTCAGGCCTAACATATAACGCCTACAAACGTGTTGTAAACTCCAACAGGTAAAATCATCCTGATATTTTCTGTGAATATTATTACGTTTATTAATAGTTATCATTATCTTTCCTGCACCATCGTCAGAGGCTTACTATAATACATCTTCCTGGCTGACTGTCATCTGTCTCCTGAACAATTACTAACTGAAAACAGACAGGTTCTAATAACGTATGGTGTGCTAGGTATAGTAGATAGTATAAGTATTAAGTGTAAAAGTCATGAAGAACTACGAAAAAGCTAAAAGCTCTCATCTTTAGTGAAGTGTATGCCTATAGTGGATGATCTTCGTTCACCCAGTTCCCTAAAAGCGCATTTGAACAGTTATTCTGGATATTTGCGCTAATTAAATGTACATATAATAATAATAACATAATAATAACTAATAATAATAATTAATAATAATAATAATAATAATAATAATAAAATACGTTATAAAAGTCGACAGACATTGCGATGACCCTGATCAGAGACTAGTCATTGGCACCATTTCACGAAGCTCTAATAGCCATTCACAGTGCTCTCGTATGTCTTTTTCCGCTGACGATTACGAGAGCTCTATGGGCTCTAGTGCAAACAACAGCTTCATTAAATTATGTTCTGGTTCTCAGTACATCTGTACATGTGTATAGGAAAGCACGGACACCGAAGCTTCTCACATCTCAGAGTAAATCAACCTCCAGTGATATGGTACGCAGCCGTTTGCAAACTTTAATGGAACCGGATTTACATACTAATCTTGCCTAGTACTTTGTTTGATGTGAAATATTCTCCGTCCACTAAGCTGGAAGGCAATGATAACAACATCCGCTGTCACATCCGCTGTCACATCTGGGTTGTGAATTAGGGTTGTGAGAGTATTGACGACACACTTGCTATCATATGACATACCAATCCTATGAGAATCGCAATATCCAATTTCAAATAGTTTTAAGGCGTATCTGCAGGTAAACAAACAGGAAAACGGTTGTGCTTCTTCTTGTAAACAGTTTACTGATTCGACCAGTCATCTGGTCACATGTTGTAGTGATTAATAGCCTGTGTTTGGTTGGTCAATTGAATATCTGTCCACAACACTCTACTACGTCTCCAGTATCAGGTCCGACCTCTGAGGATATAATGACATGGCTGTATTCCTGTGTTTAGAATGTGGATATATTTCATTTTGATGTTTCGTGCATTTGCTTTTCCTCTGCTTCGAGCAATCGAAACTTTTGGTGGTGCAATACAATTAGTAGGCCTATTTATTTATCATTTTCTTTATCTACGTCAAGATTATTGTTTAATATATATACGGTATCGTATCACTTTTTCTTAAAACTGGTTTGACATATCAATGTTTGCAATGTTATCTACTGGACTCCTCTCAGTGATGGTCAAGGTGGTCACTCCCCTCAGTCAAAGTGATGCTGGTCACTCCTCTAACTCGGGGTCACGTTCGTCACATTCCACAATCTGACCATTCATCC